>SZWC01003169.1:1009-20738 GCA_023375785.1 Penium margaritaceum | reverse complement strand
GGTCGCCGGCGCGACTTTGTCGTTCGCGACCACCATCGACTTGGAGGACTTCTCGTAGGTGACGAACCCCACCTTCTCGACTTGGGTGTGCTCCTCGGCCCCGGAATCCAGGCACCGCCTGTTGGCCTTCTTGAGGAAGTGGTTCTTGTTGCCGTTGAGGAGAGACCTATCCTTGCTGTTTTTGCCGCCGGTCTTCGCCTCCTCCGAGCACTCACGGGCCCAATGGCCCTCCTTGCCGCAATTGCGGCACGCACCTTTCTTGGCGCCCTTCTTTCCGCCGCCCTTTCCGCCATTTCCTCGGCCCCCGCTTCCGCCACCACGCGTTTTGGTGACAAGGACCAATGTGGAAGACGAGGACTCCCCGCAGCTTCGATGCTACGCCTCATTGCGGATGTACTCTGCGCCCGCGCCATAGGTGAGCTTGTCCTCCGACCATCCTCCGAGGACGGTGATGAGTGGGCCCCAACTGTCAGGTAGGGCCATGAGGAGAGCCATCGCCTGTAGCTGCATGTCCATCTTCCATCCCACGTCGTTGCATTACGAGGCGAGCGACTTGATCTGCTACATGGCAGAGATGACATCATCTCCCTCCTTGTTTCTCACCGTGAGGAGCCGTTTCATCGCGAAGATTTTGTTCGCGAGCGACTTGGATTGGTGGATGGAACAGAGCTTTTGCCAAGCTTCCGCTGCCAGCTTGCAGCTTTGGAAGTAGCCCCACTACGACTCGACTGTCCCGGACACCAGGAGTATGAGCGCCTCCGTGTTCTTCTTTTCAAAGGCCTGCTTCTCCGCGTCCGTAGCAGTCGCCTCTGTGAGCACCTCCTTTCCCAACATGACATCCAGCAGCCCCTTGTGCGAGAGGTGCAGTTCGAACTGCCACCTCCATAGCCCGAAACCTGGGCCGCCCGCAAACTTCTGAATGGGTTGCGTCTCCTTCTACGCCATGTGAGCAGTTGCTACTCTGACGAGTTCTCAGAACTTCACGGCGACGTCCAAGATGACGATCCCGTGCGCTACGGAAGACGTGAACGTTGGAGGCGTTCAGACCCGTGGGCCCATAACCCTTTGTCAGGATGGAATCCGTATGGTGCGGTCCCGACATTTTGTCTGATCGTCTCTAGTGGTTCACGTCTACTGTTTTGGGCAAATCTGAGACTAAGCGTGAGCTTTCTGGTCGCCTCAAGCTATGTGAGCAGGAATTTAGAAACAGTCAGTTTACGAAGGGAATAACGTCGTTTTGCGTTATTTTTTGAACATGCACATGATCACAACATTTATAGGACTAGTCATGAGCTTTCAAACACACCAAACCGCGTGCAATTCGGCCAAGCGTAGCTCAAGTTATGCTTGCCGAAGCGCAGGTCTCACCCACCACAAAAGCCTGACGCCGCCACTCGCCGTGGCGCCTTCGTTCACGTGTGAAGTGCCTTTTCCAAGGCGCATATCGCATTGCACATGGTGTGGGGGTCCCCTGCACTATTTCCACGCTCCCTACCCACTTTTGGGTCGTGTTTGGTGATGGGGTGTGACGAGGTTCGAAACCTGTCCGTGGACCTGCAGTCAGAATTTTGAGTTCAGTCCCCGAGTAACAAAACGTACTACTGAGTTTCGGACGTCGAGCCAGGATTTTGGCTAAGTCCCTCAGTAACAACCTGCACTACTGGATCCGGTGGATGATCCACCTGATCAGGCGGATCATCCACCGGACGCCTCGGCAGGCCTATCGGAGCATTTTCTCCAGATGGTATTTTTGTTACTCGGTCCGGTCGATTATCGACCGGATTTCGAGTCGCAGCCGGCTCCCAGAGCCGCTGCGCATACCCCAACTTTGGAAGGCCATATCTACCTCGATACTTGTCCGATTCCAGCGAAACAACTTCCAACAGATTCAGCAAATTGTCAACTTTTAGGATAAATCCTGCGTCTTAGGATCCGAGCAATTTTCGAGTCGCCAGATCCGCCGGAGCGGCATTTCCACTTTCTGGCGGCTCGTCGGCGCCTCCCGGCGCCGCACTTGGGCATGCGGAGGGGTAATTGTTCAACATACACTATCCCCACGCACTAGGGTCATTCCAAAGAAGACAACTCTTTGGCCATATGAGACAAAAACACACTCTTCCCAGACATTGTTTAAGGAGAGTAGGAATGGGTGTAAAGAACTCCATTTGAAGAGATTACACTCAAGACACACACTGAAAAGGGAGTGTACAAAATGGCCACGATTAACCGGACCTCACACCACCATCCCATGATGATCTGCTGGAAGAGGGCATGCTTTGCACTGCCAAAAGATCCAACTAACGCGTTGGAATGCCATTCTCACATCTACTCAGCACGTTTCTGAGGGTTTTCAGCCAACGTTTTCTCGGGAGTGTTACACTGGTATCAGAGCGGGTTGATCCTCTTGACCTCACGCTTCTGCATCATGCTTCCTCTCACGCATTGACACACTAGGCTCCCACGTTTGTTCATGACCACAGTCTATGCACTCTACTTGTCGAGACCTGTGGAGTTCCGGTTTGTCCAGCGCACCTGGATGTCCAACTAAAAGGGTCTTTGCTCATCGGCTCGTCAAAGCGACCTACATGCCATCGCCATCCACTCATTGAGCTCATCCACCATGTCTCCTTGCCACAGAGATTTTCATGGCTGGCAATACCTTCGTCGCTTTGAGCTCAATGACCAGAGGTTACGTGTGCAAACATCAGTATCCACGCAATAACAAATACTACATTAGTCACAAAAGTAGTTCACACATCAATAACAACATGTACAAAAACAGTTTCTATTTCTGTTACATCACCATCAGCTACAGCAAGAGCTGCCATGGTCGCGTACAGACAGCGTGGGCCGTGCACGGCTGGCCAAAGCCGTTTGCCATTGACAAGATTTGTGCATGGCAGGCCATGAACGTGTGCAACTGGCCAGGGCTATGTTCGGCTAATCAAGGCTGTTTTTGGCCGGCCAAGGCTGTTTCCGGGGGGCTAGGGCTGTTTTAGGCGGAGCATGGCTGTTTTCGGCAAGCGTAGGCCATCTACGACGGGCAAGAGGCTCAAGCAGGCCAGCCAATGGTTACCAGAAACACGTTTAGCCACGCATGAGCCAGGTAGGAGTCGCGGTCAGCCAGCCAAGGGCATCCTATAGCCTCAAAGGTCACAAACAAGAAGCAAAAGGCCATCCACGATCTCCAAGGGCTGCTGACCGCCAGCCAAGAACCGCCAGCAATCCCTCAGGGTCGTGCACGGACCTGTACGGCCGTGCACGGACCCCGAGGGTCGTGCAATGACCCCCAGGGCCATGTACGGACCCCCAAGATTGCGCATGGACCCCCAGGGTTGTGCACAGACCCCTAGGGTCGTGCACGGACCCCTATGGCCGTGCACGAACCCCAAGGGTCATGCACTGAGCCCGAGGCCCATGCACGGATGCTGAGGGTCGTGCACGGACCATCAGGGTCGTGCACGGACATCCAGGGTCGTGCATAGGCGTTCAGGGTTGTGCACGGACCCTCAAGGGCTGTGAACAGACCCCAAGGGTCGTGCACAGACCCCTAGGGTCATGCACGGGTCCTCGTGGTCATGCACTGATGGCCAAGGTCGTGTACTGACAACTAGGGTCGTCCACTGACAACCAGGGTTGTGCATAGGCGGTCAGGTTCGTGCACAGGCGGCCATGGGCGTGCACGTAGCCCTAAGGTCTCGTACAGATCCCCGAGGTCTTGCACGGACACTTACAGTTTTGCACGGATGTGCAGGATTGTGTGTAAGCATGCTGGATGGTGTTCAAGCACAATGGGGTACAACAAAGCAAGCTGGGGCATGTGCGACAGGCTAAAAGAGCCATGGCGAAAGGTATGCACCACCGTAAGGCATGCTGCTGCAAGTATGAGGTACACTGCTACCACTTTGAGGTGTGCAACTTCCATTGTGAGGCGCACCGCTACCACCACCACCATGGTGATGCACGTGTGAGGCACGCTGCCGGCTATGCCACTACTAATGCCGCCATTGTGAGGCATTCTGCTGCCATAACCGCTACTGTGATACGCTTGTGAGGCGTGCCGCCACTGCCACTATCGCCGCCATTGTGAGGCATGCAGCTGCCCCCAATGTCGATGTTGCTACCACTAGGCAGAGGCTGACACTGTCGGTGAGAGACACGTGTTGCCGCCGCCACCGTTATGAGGTGTGTGCTGCCGCCACCACCCAGTGTTTTGTGTGTACTGCCAAAAACAGTGTGTGCATGTTGTTCTTATTGAGTACAAGTCACTTCAGTTGAGTGTGTCTTCCTTTCGCAGTCGTGTGCGTGGTGCCACCATCATTGAGTGCATGGTGCAAGCTGACGGTGAATGTGTGCCAATGTCTCCACTACATGCGTGCCGTGGGTGCCGCCGAGTGTGTGCGTTGACACCACAGATGAATTTCCTTTGTTGTAGTTGATGTTGGGAAAGTCGCCATTGTGGAAGAATTCATTGCCGTTGGACGCGGTGTCGGTGTCAAGTGCATTGGTGCTGTCGGGCGTGTTGCCATTGTTGGATGCTTTGTCTGTATTGGGCACACATCTCCAAAATTAGGCGTGATGCCACTGCCGAGGCACTGCTTTGTTATGCCATTGCAAGACTCATGTTGCCCACGTTTCCTCCACTACTATGGATGCCCATGTGCTTGCATGAAGGCCGTTCATGTTGCATATATTTTTCGCCACTCAGAGACGTGCTCATGTGCATCAAGGTATAAGATGTCACCAAGGTACATGAGGTTTGATCGCATGTGGCTTAGTGTACTTGTCTCCATGATTTGAGTGGAAACATGGTGGCATGATGGTGACCAGACACAATCCTGTAATTCCATGATCGAGTGACCCACGCATTGTGGTGATTTCATGCCTCAGAGTTGTGATAACTCTCCTTTGTTAATGTATGTATAAATCATGCCAACTAAAGGGGATTTATGTGCCCACGTTCAAATGCCTCTACATGTGATGTGCACAAGGACACGATGGCATATAGTTATCATCCACATGCATGTTAACATATGAGCCATAACATGCAAAGGACAAAACTATGGGTGGGTTACCGTGGTTGTACAAATCACTCTGGTCACTTTAGGAGGCTACATTGCTCTTACCCAACTAGCGTGGGCTTTCTCTTAGTATCCAACATATGAGCAAGATACATTCATAACCAAAGGCATGAGTTGATGATGCTCCGTGGAGCTGCCTTTAGTTTTTCAAGAATGTAATCCCAAATGATGCAAATTTAGGCTCCCTACTGACATAACGTAGTGATTTCCACACTATCTCATTTTTCATGACGTAATTATTTGATTTCCATATTCTCCCAATTTTGGCCTTTTTTTCTTTTCCCGTCATGTGTCCCTTTTTCTCCTTGTTTTTCCCATTCTCCCAGCAATCACAAATGTGTTTTCAAACATAGGTAAACATCTGTTTTAATAGGATATGTAGTCCAAAACGATATCAAGAACAAAACAAAGTACACTTTGATTTATTGTTGTGCTAACCGACGAGCTCCTCTGAATTCCTATGTAAAGAAAACTTGACAGTTCACGAAGGCCGGAAACTTTTGTGGAGGAAACCTCCATGGAGATTTTTTTCGAAGAGATTCTCCCATGCACATTGTTTTTTTGGAGGTGGAGGCAGACGGATGGAAAACATTTGTTTTGTATGAATATGACAAGCAGTACGGTATCCATGAGCTTGGCAACAATGCAGCCATGGGCTTGCAAGTGCTGCAGTCATGGGTACTCTCACAACGTAGCCACACACTTGTTGACAGGATAGCCATGGGCTTGTCAATGCAACAGCTATGGCTAGCTAATGACACAACGAGACCCTTGCTATTCGAGAAGCAACTTGACTATCGACGTCCTAGCCGTGCGTCTAACTCTAGGAACTCTAACATGAATGCTTGCCTGCATAGAAACAACAAGCTTCTTGGTGTCGCGACCATGCTACAAGCCACACGGAATCACTGCCATGGGAGTGGTGAGCTTGTCAACTCGGGCTTGTGTGATAAACTGTAATGCCATGGACATTGTGTGCATACAACAAATTCATGCAAATATAACAGTAATGCATCCTACGTGAAAATCATGGACATGGTTCACATCATCGGTATGCTGATGTACGAGCCAAACTACGAAGTGACGAATGATGGCATCATGGGCATTATGGTCACCTATGCTTGTGACTAGCTACGAGTTGTTGGAACTGGAAGAGAGAGGTGATCTTGGAGCAACAAGCATGTGGGACTGAAAGGGTATCAGTTGTGCTAAAGAATGGTTGTTGAATCACTCAAAATGATGGAGTACGTATAGAGTTAGAGCTTGGGCAAGTCAGCCCTCTCACAAGCCACACCACTTAGCCATGGAGGCTAAGGCTAACACACTAGAGTCCATAATCTCACACAAGAGAGGAAATCAGCCTAGCAATCAGGATGACCACTCACATACGACCTAGAGAGCTAGAGAATGCACCCATGGCTCACTACTAGTGGTCACATAACCCACAATCCCATGGTAAATTGTCATGTGTCCACGGCTTGCACACAAGAGTCTCACCTCACCTAAAAAGTAAGAAGAGGTACCTTTTTCCTACTCAGCACACTCTGATAAGGCAATCCAAGAATCTAGGACCTCTTGCCCTTTTCTTTTCTCAGGCTAACGCATGGAGCCATCGCCCATGGTCACCCAGACATAGGCGGTCGATGACCCCGGAAATTCCACAAATTCATATCTCCCAATCTGACCATTGGATCCGCCTGAAAGTTAAACCATTAACATTATGCCACCTAATCTTTCCAATAGTGAAGTTGGATTGACAATCGGAGCTGGCACCTAGTAGTTTCTTGGAACTTGCTCTTGTGGACCTGAAAATGAGTCGGATGGCCCCTTTTCCAACAATCTCCCACTTTGCCGCAGTCAAAATGGGTTGAGTCCACATGCCTTCATGCAGAACTAGTGCTTCTCACGGGTCACTGGCCTGGTGCAAAAATCAATGACCTGCTTGCTGGTTGGACTAAACTCCAAGTTGATAACACTCTCCTGCACCATGTGATTGATGAAGTGATAGGTAATGTCAATGTGCTTGATGTGTGCATGGTGCTTCAGATTCTTGGCAAGTGCGATCACGCTCTGGTTGTCGACGCACATCGGAACAGGCACCGTTGCACTCCCACTCATCTTTGCCATGAGACGTTGGAGCCCAATTTCTGCCTTTGCTCCAAAGCCGAGAGACACGTACTCAGCTTCTGTGCTTGAGGTGGCCACAACCACCTGTCGCTTGCTGCACCAGCTTATGGTACGTCCATTCACGAGGAACACACATCCCAAAATGGACTTGCAATCGTTAGGGTTTGAAGCCCAATCTATGTCTGAGTAGCCGTTGATGCTGTTGTTGGTGCCGTTGTAGGTGATGCTGATGTTGACGGTTCTAGTAAGATAGTGGAAGATCCGCTTCATTGCCTTCTAGTGCCCAGGTCTGGGATTTGCCATGTGCTGGCTCACAACACTTATAGCCTGTGCGAGCTCCGGCCTGGTTGCCACCATCACGTACACAAGACTACCAACGGCGCTCTAGTACTTCTGCTGCTCAGTTGCATCTGCTTCTCCAATGAAGCTCACCAGGTACTGCTGTGTCTCTAGCGGCTTGCTGATGGGTTTTTCTTCTACCATGCTGAACCGCTATGATATGTCCTTGTTGTAGCGGCTCTTCTATAGTGCGAGAGAGTGTAACTTGCGGTCATGCGTGATAAGGATGCCGAGGAAGTATGATGCCTCCCCAATATCATACATTTGGAAGCACTCCTGCATCACCTTCCTGAAATCTTATAGTACAGACATGCTGTTGAAAAGGAGGAGCATGTCATCCACATACACGATGATGATGAGGACCTCATGCTCATGCTGCGAGCAATGGACACTATATGCACACTTGTTGCGCTCAAACCCCATGCACTGCATCACCGCATCCAACTCCTAGTTCCAAGCACACGACGCTTGCTTGAGGCCGTACGACGATTTATGTAGCTTACAAACCAGGTGATCCCAGCCATCCATGACGAATCCCTCCGGCTGCTCCATGTAGATCTCCGCCTCCAAGTCACCATTCAGGAATTTCGTCTTGACATCCATGTGGTGGATCTCAAAATCCTTAGCTCCTACATAAGAGAGGAGAGTGTGCAAAGAGACAAACTCTGTAATGGGAGAAAAAGTTTCAGTGTAGTCAATGCCCTCCTGTTGCGAGTAGCCCATGGCGACCAGCCTTGCCTTGTAATTTTTGAGATTTACATCTGCTCCCAGCTTCTTCTTGAACACCCACTTACATTTGATCACCTTGCGCCAAGGTGGACGCTCCGTCAGCTCCCACGTGTCCTTGTTTAGCTGCGACTGTATCTCTTGCTGCACAGCTTGTGATCAATCAACTACATCAGGTGCATCCATCGCCTCCTTGTAAGATCTCATATGAATCTTCTGCAACTGCGAAATTCATCTGTTCTCGTTTTTGTAGCATCCAAAAATGGCCGCGCACACCAGGCTTGTAGTGCACCTTGAGAGGATACCAGCAACTTGGTGCTCAAATGTTAGCGGGCGGCTGGCATGGTACTACTGGCATAACTGTTGCTTCTGCTGGTGATGCATCTCCTTCCTTTGCTTTTGCCGATGAGGCCGTTACATCTGCTTCATCAGACATGGGAGAGTAGACTAGTTCTCCCACTATCACAGTGGAGGAAGGATAAGGAGAGACAGGGTTAGGTAGAGTATCTGCTCCCACTGCCTTGTCAGCTGATAGTTCTAATCCTCTTCACAAATGATGTCGGTGCCAATGACGTTGCTCTTGTTGAAGACGGCATCCCTGGAGATGATGACATGCCCAGTATCCCTCTCATAGAGGCGGTATGCCTTGCTGGCCAAGTCATAGCCGATCATTAGCATCTGCACGCTCTTCGCGTCCCATTTTTGCCGCCTTCTCCTTGGGCACGTGCATGTGTGCCAGGCTGCCAAATGCCAGGAGATGACTGGCGCTTGGCCTCTTGCCGAACCACGCCGCATACAGCGTGATCTGCTCCAACACCTTAGTTGGATTACGGTCCTTGATGTATACCTCAGTGCTCATTGCTTCGGCCCAAAAGTCGTATGTGAGCCGAGCCGCGTGCAGCATGGAGCACGCTGACTAAACGATGGTGCGGTTGGCGCGTTCTACTACACCATTCTATTGCGGCAAGTACGGTGTGGTAGGCTACGCCTTGATGCCAGCTGCTACGAGGTAGTCATGGAACTCCTTGCTCAGGTACTCTCCACCGCGGTCGCTGCGCAACGCCTTGATTTTCTTGCCAGTCTGGTTGTCCACCATTACCTTGAATTCTTTGAACTTTTCAAAGCACTGGTTATTGGAAGAAAGGAAGTACACAGCAGTGTAACGGCTAAAATCATCAATGAAGGTCAGAAAATACCTAGAGCCTCCAAAGCTCTAGCTCTACACCGGACCACACAAGTCTGTATGGACCAGCTCCAACACCTCTTTCGTATGCTCCCCTTTTCTAGAGAACAACTCGTGATGCTGCTTCCCCTCCAAACAACTGATGCACGAGTGCTGGTCAAAGTTGGAGATGGTGGGCAAGTCACGCACCATCTGCTTTGCTTGAAGCTACTGCAAGGCGCGCATACCAATGTGGCCGTAGCGCGCATGCCATATCTCACCATCTCTTGCCTACACTGCTGCAAGGCTTTGCTCATGCGATACCTTAGTTGCCCCCAGCAAGCGATACATCTTTCCCTCCTTCACCGACCTGGCCAACTCCTCTCCTGTGTCCTTGTCGAGGATGTAGCCGTAGTCATCGTCAAAGACGACGCGTAAACCTGTGTTGGTGAGAGAGAAGACTGAGAGAAGATTGAACGCATCATCAGGTACATATAGCATGCCATGGAACACTCCCATTTCAATGCCACGCGGGGTCTCCAACCACATCTCCACAATCCCAATCCCCTCAACATACACCACCCAACCATCACCCAAAGCAATACGTTGAGGGGAGATTAACAGCAACAGCGAGAACCACTCCTTGTGGTGCATCAGACTCTTAGTGCACCTTGAGTCCTTGTACCATGCCAAGTCCAACTTCTCCACCTACCACATGTCAGAATTTTCCATGAAGAGGCCGTCACACACCTCCTTGGCCACATTCATGTTGCCAAAGTGGCCCACTCTAGCCTGGTTCTGCTGCTGCTACTGCTGACGATTTTGTAACTGTTGCTGTTGTTGTTGTTGTGGAGACTATTGCTTTTGCTGTTGCTGCTGTTGCTCCTCCTTTTGGTCCCTCTTGCACTTGAAGTACTCTGTCTTATAGTGCCCCTCTTTCTAGCAGTAGTGGCACTTGCCTTTCTTCTTGCCTCTCTGCTGCCCAGATTGCTGCTGCTATTTCTGGTTGCGTGAGCCCATTGCCATGAAAACTGCTTTACTACTGCTGCTGCCGTTTTTCTTTCCTGCATTGCGGCGTAGTTCTACTTGCACCAGGTGCCTGCAGATGAAGTCAAGGTCGAGAGTTGGCTGGTACCCCAGTGTCTCTCGCACTGTGTCATAGCTGGTTGGAAGTCCCCTCAACAAGAGGAGGATGAAGCGCGTCTCTTCCACAAGGTTGTCGGCTACTCTCAGCTGCTTCACGACATCCTTCGCCCTGTCTAGGTATGCCTCCATCCCTTTACCACCCTGCATTTTCAACGCCATCATCTTCTCCTCCAAAAGCATGAGGAATGCAGGGTCCTAGCGGTCATTCTTTTTGCACAACGTGTCCCATCCCTCTTTTGCAGTAGTCTTGTCACTCACAAACTGAAGATGTAGGTTGGAGATGGTATTGAAAAGCAACCTGTAGGCCTGCCTATCCCTCTTCTTTGACTCCTCAAACACCGCCACTGTAGTTGTAGATACACTTGCTTCTACTGTACCTTTCTACGGCATTTTCCCCACCACCACCTAAGCTGTAGTGATGCCTTTAGCCGGTGGATTTGGAGCTGGCTCGTCGTCGCTCACCACCTCCCACAAGCCCCTCTCCTCCAAAAGGAGGCGGGTACGGATCTTCCAAAAAGTTAAGCTGGCACATCCCTCCAGCCTCTCCAAGGGCTGGGCTGTTGTCACCATGCCTGCTGCTGTCAGCTTGAGCTTTGGTGATGCTCAACGTTGCCCTTGAGTGGCGATGCTACCCCTGCTTATGCTGTTGCTTCTACCAGAAATCTGTCTAACATAAAATAGACTGTAGAGGCCAGCAGACTAGGAATTTGGAAAGACTGAGCCCATTATTGGAAAACTCAGCTCAATTTTTTTTAGATGGATCCATAAAACAGGTTCATCAACAGTGGACTTGGAAAGATATGCCCTTTTGAAAACAGGGTATGCGGCTGCCCTTACTCCAGCTCAGACCAGCCAACTTGTAACCGGCATTTCTCCCAAACGTACCAATGGAATGTTAAGATTTTTTTCCGAATGGAAAGCTTAGGAAACCGACCTTCCTTTGAGGATACCTCTTCATCCGACTCTTGGATCTCCGTACTCTTGGGCTCGTTCGAAAGCTTGTCTTGCTAAATTCAAGATCCACTGTTTGAATGTCAAATTTAGTGAAGGTTTGACCATAACCCACCACGCTCAAAGTGAAGGTATGCGCTTGTTGAAACTGGCAGAATCTGACTTTGATGCCAAGTGTTGGAATTGGAGGAGAGAGGTGACCTTGGAACAGCGAGAATGTGGGAGTGAAAGGGCATCAGTTGTGCTGAAGAATGGTTGTTGAATCACTCAAGATGATGGAGTACATATAGAGTTAGAGCTTGGGCAAGTCAGCCCTCTCACAAGCCACACCACTTAGCCATGGAGGCTAAGGCTCACACATAAGAGTCCATAATCTCACACGAGAGAGAAAATCAGCCTAGCCATTAGGATGACCACTCACACACAACCTAGAAAGCTAGATAATGTTCCCATGGCTCACTCCTAGTGGTCATGTAACTTACAATCCCATGGAGAATCGCCATTTGTTCATGGCTTGCACACAAGGATCTCACCTCACCTAAAAGGTAAGGAGAGGTACCTCTTTCCTACCCACTACACTCTAACAAGACAATCCAAGAATCTAGGGAATTTTTGGATATTTTCCCCATCAGGTCTTGACCCTGGACCTCTTGCCCTTTTCTTTTCTCAGGCTAAGGCATAGAGCCATCACCCATGGTCACCCAGACACCGGCGGTCGATGACCCCTGAAATTCCGAAGATTTATATCTCCCAATTGGACCGTTGGATTGGCCTGAAACTTGGACTGTAGACATTTTGCCACCTTCATCCATTGGTGAAGTTGGATTGATAATCAGAGTAGGCACATGGTAGTATATTGGAACTTGCTCCTGTGGACCTGAAACTAAGCCGGATGGTCCCTTTTCCAACACGAGTCATTGTGTATGACAACCGCAGGATGCTCATATGATGCTGGTGCACAGTTAAGAACGTCGTCCAGCCAAACAAGCTCCTCTTGCCTTCTATTACATGTTATCGAGTGTCGTATCATGATAGGTTAAACTGTACGGACATTCCCAATCGTTGCCACGGTGACGACCTCCACCGTGACATGTTGCATGGCATAAGAACTCGCTTAGGGTGGAGACCGTTGATCAAGATGTCGTGCCATGACGATCCCCATGTCGTCCATTACATGCACAGAATGACTTGACCAGACTCTTGTTGTGTCATGTGTACACACAAGCCTAGGGCCACGAAGCATTGTGTTGGGCACAAGTTTCACATTATGCCCATGCTTCACTTTAAGCTTTCTCAGGGCGATGATGTACCCATGGGGTGCATCTTTGGACCAAGTATCAAAACGAAGGGCTTGCGTAGCTCGTCTTGGTACTGTGTGAACATCCGAATCCACGGCATCATCAGGAAAGGCCATATTGGTCTCAAGAAGAGCCTTTGAAATATGTCAAGTTGTGAAGTGCAACGTTCTCTTTACTCATGGGCAACACCGTGAGCCGCAAGATGCACATCTACTTCATAAAAATGAGAACCCAAGGCCTTTGCGCCTTCAGAATGCTTACCTGACCTACTTTGACATCAACAACCGTGATTGTTGCCAATCAACCTACTTGCACGCAGCTCATTCGGTTGTGCCTTAGAGCATTACTGAGCATGCACGTGGAAATTCATTATGCCATGCACAAGAGAAATGGGATAGACGGCATTCCTCAACCTTTTCAAAAGAGGTCGTGGAAGAACAAAGGATCTCTCTACCTCACAAGAGCCTCTAGTGATTCCAACGACATCGTTCCTCATTGCAAAACTCTCAACCGCACTCCAAAAGATTGAGTCACTATACACATATTCTCTTCAGGAGTTTACTCCACATGTAATTGGTCCAAGGAAAAAAATAGAGCCTCTGTCGGTGACCAACCACTGAAACGGGGGGATCGATTGAAAGACCGCCACCTCTTATGGTGTACACCCTCCTTACACCAACTATAGTACAATGTACGCCCGCCTACAAACCAAATTCTGACTTCCAAGAAATGACATAATTGTCATTAGCCAAGACCGCTTGTCGATGTGGATGAAACTCTTGTGTCTAAACAAGTTGATGCTGACCAAACGAGAGGCATGTCCATCCACATTGTCCCCAAACAGTATGAGGTTGGGTATTTTCTTTATGAACTCTCTTAGAAACTCCAATTCTACTACGGATCAACCTCTTTTAGAGCTTTCCGTGCACTCAAATTGAGTTTCTTGGGTGACATTGGGCTACACACAATACATATCCTTGGATGTCCAACAATAGAAATACATCGTGTCCACTCTCCCACTTGGTCAAGCTTAGCGGTGTGTAGCCGGAGTAGCTCTTTCCTGAGAAGTGAAGCGGAACAGTTCAACACAGCTTGTGACATGATCGAGGCTCAAAGGAAGGCAAATCAAACACCACTCGATCACAATCTCATGATTTACAGCTGAGTTCCTAACTAAGAGGCCACACCAGTTGTACTATCGATGGTATTCGTGACGTTGATGGTTTTGAACCTTTTCTCTACCTCAAAAACATGGAGACAGCACTTCTTTAAAGTGCAACAACCAGATTCCTTTAAAGACATGAGATGACCCCGATGAGTGAAGCCCTCTTGCAAGTGATGACCACGCACTTTTCAGCATGTAGAATGGACATCTGGACCTCCATGATTGTGCCTCATCGACATGTGTTGGACGAGACTCCTCGTGCCAACTGTGGTTCTCCTCCTGGTTTTGGCTTCAACCTTAAAAAGGTACTACACCTAATGTGATCATCTTATGGAAATGTGCTTCAATGAATAATGTTTTTGTTGCCAACCATGAAAAGGGGCTTTTCTCCATCGCACAAAGTTTGTGAAAGACGCTCCTGTGCTTGGTGTACCTCGTGTCATTTTACAGCACCCGGTGTTATCCACTAAAACACAAAAGAACGAGGACAACATAGTCCAGATCTCTTCTGTCCAAAACTTTGCAACATCTTGAATGATGTGTGCTTGCATCAGAACGTCTATGCTGTGTGAGTTGACATGACTTAGCACAGCTCCTGTTGGGTTTTTAGGAGCTTGCACTGACGAAGTTACCGCGTGCTCTGATGCAGCAAGGGGGTCTTGTTGCTGTCCAGGATCTATGTGCCCAGCAAGCAAACCCTGTACTCCAATGTACGGAAGTGAAAGACTTAGATTGAGACTTGTAATTGAAAAAGACTATAAAGTACAAGTATGGTATAGGGAAACACTGGCGGAACACAGCTCAGATCAATGCTCTGACACAACCTACCCCATCCAAGGGCGTAACACCTTGCTAGGCTGTCAAGGCTATTGTTGCAAGGGTCTCAGTATGATCACCGTACTTTCAGGTGAAATGGCCTGCGGATTGTCAGGACAGCCTCCTCTCCACACTGGCAGCCACTGCCAGACTTACTGAGTCGTCAGAGGACTTCTGACCCTCCCAGCCAAGCTAGCAAAGTGCTGCCAGGCTTACAGGGTTGACAAAGGGGAACTCCAACAAGACACACAGCTTCTAGATCCTCCTAACCAGGCTGACAGAGCACTGCTAAACACACTGGGTTGATAGAGGGAGACTTCAACACAGTCTGAATATCCGGATAGAATGAGCTCTGTGAAGAAAAGCTGAGGTTAGACACGAACTCTGGGCTCTAACTCCTAGACACAACTCCTGGTCCACAGATGGGCAACGTCAAGCAAGAAAGCTCAAGCTAGGCAGCTTGAGACTTGCAAGTAGTCTGGCAACCACAGCGAGGTAGTTAGACCTTCAGGTAGTTAGGGGTGTCCTCCTGTCCAGGCTGGCAGATTGCTGCCAGGCTTACTGAGGTCTTGAGATGAGAGCAACTGTAGAGTCTTGGTCTGAGGCATTGTCTGGCAAAGGAGGACTGCTAGTGCAAATGGTAGAGTTGATGGAGTTGCTGTTGAAAATACTGATAGATTTTCTGTTGGAGTTGCTTGTTGAGTTGCTGGACTGACTGACTACAATCTGCTCTTATACTGGGAACCTGGCAAGTTGACCAGTTGCTTTGTGCCTAGAGGAAACTTCATGCTGCAAGGTCGTAGCTTCCTCCTCAAGGAATCTTCCCGGTCAAAGGCACGTAGCTTCCTCCTCAAGGAAGCTTCTTGAAGGCCGGCAACTTGGCTGTGGTCCCAGCTACTGAGTCGCGCATGTTGTGGCTAATGCAGAGCGGTCCCCACTCTGAGCTCCGCATGCAACTGCAGAGTCGTGCATGTAGTAGCCGGTGTAGCTGCTAAGTTGAGCATGTGGTAGTTGATGCAAGACTGAGTCGTGCATGCACCACTTGATGCAGAGTGGTCCCTGCTCCACAGCTCTGCTTGCATGTGCTGATGCAAGCGGCCCCAACAGTCCAGTCAGGTGTAGCCCCACCCTGACTGGTTTGGGTCATGTACCTAGCAGTTCTTGCTTGCACTGCGTAGCTGCTGACCAAGCTGGGCCAGCAGGCACACACAGCCCTGCTGTGCATGCAGCAAACAAATCCAGGCTCCTTTCCCCCCTTGGAGCTGGATGCCAGAATTAAATCTGGTGTGTACATAAGAAATTCCCGGCCGAGCCGCACTCGCAAATGTACGTATAAAAATCTGTAACTTTGCGCACAGACCTCTGATTATCGATTCCACTGTGCCATGTTGAAGCTGTTATTCAACGCAGTTATCGCTCACTCCAACACTCCTCCTTGAAAGGTGTGGTGATGAATGCGAAGACTGTCACATTTTTTTAGGGAAGAAATGAATGATCGGTGGAGGTTTGAGCTGCCCATGAAGAAATTTACTATCAGAAGAGTCTTTGGGGTTGCTCTTGGGTGTGATCGAGTCGCTGGGAATTTTCTGAACTCAATCTGAGCTTTCCTCGGTTTTGTGGGGGCCGTTGTCTGGTTGGAGCTAGTCGGGTGGAGCACAAACATTATATTGGGTGAGGCTGGGTTCACGTGCCCACTCACCACTAAGGTTGCTTCATGTAGAAGCGTCCTCCCACAACCCAAGCCACTGTGCCTCCCACGCACGTGCTTGGCTGTGCAGTGGAAGGCTCGAGAGGCTGCCACTGACAAGGCACTTGCGAGGTGTTGTTCTTCTATGCCCCATGGCCACTGCTATGGGTTGACGGACATGTTGGGCATGCACTACTCCCTTCGAGTAAGTCCCCCAAACCTTGTTCGTGGTGCAAGTCCAAGCGAGACACCAGAAGTGTAGCACAACGGATAGCATGTTGGACTTAGGGACAACAGGTCCTGCGATCGAGCCCTGATGTGCACAGGAGGTTTTTGACCTTCTAGCACAGGGGAAGTTTCTTAGACATTTCTCCATGCATGAGGAGAGTGCGCCACTTGGCGGTCAGTGGATGCGCCAATTGGCGGACTGGTGAGGTGGTGTGGAGTGACCACCCCAAAAGTGTCACTACCCACACACCTTAGAAGCCAGGCCTAGGACTATATGTACCAGGCTCATTCCTCATTCTAACTACACAATCTGGCCTTAGATGCTCCTCACAGAGTTGTCCAACTAAGGAACAGTATAAAGAAGACACTGGTTGGTCTAAGCCCCAGGAGTTAGTCTTTGACTAGCACCTCGCGCAAAAGTGACCAAGTGTTAAGTGGACACAGTTGCTAGCAAGTGATTGCCTAGGAACTGCTCAGTGTGGAACCGTGATCCTGAGGGTGATATCTTCTCCTAGCTGAAATGCTAGGAGCGGACGGCAGGTGCTATTGTGTCGGCCCTGTTTTCTAGTCCGTTTGCCTCAGGCCGGTTGACAAAGGGTTATGGGCCCACACTGACCAGTTGTAAGGCACGCTTTGCTCAACTCTGGTACGCTCTCTCCAGGTGCACACGCCGGCTCCATCAACTCCATCAGCTCCATCAACTTCATCAGCTCTAACGGCTTGGTCTGCACTTAGCACACAGGGACTAAGGACAAGCTCTGCCCTTGGAGGCACGACCCTTGTGTCCTAACCAGGACAAGCTCTGCCCTTGGTGACAAGACCCTGGGTGTGTTGGTGTAGATACATTCTCTGTCTGCAGGTGAACATCGGCTGGAGGGGTGAGCAACGGATCTGCATCCTAAAACCGGTAGCAAACATCAGCTAACATCAGCCTACATCGGCCTCAACGCAGCAGAGACGTGGGAAGCAGACAAGGGCAACAAAAATGGTTGACCCATCGGGAGAAGTAGGGGCTGCCGCAGGGCAGTCCTCAAGCTCAATAGTGGCTACCACAGGGCAGACCACTGGAGCAAATGTGAGTGCTATGTCACTGCCACAAGGTCTTGGACCCCTGGGAGGAATCCCCATTTTTGAGGGGATTGACTTCCCCCTTTGGAGATGGCAGTTTGAGCTGGCGATGAAAGTGCGCGGCTTCATCAAGCTACTGAAGGGAGAGGAGCAGGTTCCCGCGGAAGGCACATCTGAGCATGAGGCTTGGATGGATCGAAATGATATTGTAATGTCATTCCTCAGCAACGCGATAGCCAAGANGGCTTCCGAAGCTTACGACAAGCTCAAGCGCGTGCACCAATCCACCTCCCTCGCGAACAGACTATTCATCCTACAACGGCTGATCAGCATGCGGGTGAATGAGGGCGAATCAATCCCCGATTTCCTACAGGAGTTTGAAGGACTCCTTGGCGAGGCTCGCCAGATGAACTGGGACCTTGACGAGAACATGCAAGCCATGATCCTCCCCATGGCGCTACCGGAGAGCTGGAGTCCAATGATCACCGTCATGGGCGGCTGGAAGGAGGACGACCTGACGTACACGGCATTGTTCGAGTACGTGCGAAACGAGGCCATGCGCCGCAGCGGAAGTGAGGCTAACTTTTCAGCCTATGCCGCACGCTACGGTGGCCGCGGGAGCAAAGGGTCAGCCTCTGGTCAGAAAGGCGGCAGCGGAAGCGGTGGCGGCGGAGGCAACAATGGCGGCAAGGCTCCCAAGCGACAGGGTAACTGCCGCAACTGCGGCAAACCTGGGCACTGGGCAAGAGAGTGCAGGTCGCCAAAGAAGGAAGACGGCGGAAGCGGTGGGAACAAAGGCAACAAAAAGGGTGGCAAAGAAGCCACCAACATGATGGCACAGAGCACGCCTCCAGCAAAAGGAGCGGCGCTGCTCAGGCCAGGACCTTTTGGGCTCGACTCTGGCACCGATCATCACTCCAGCAATGACCAGGTTGGATTTGTCTCCATCGGCCCCACCGATCGGCGGTTCTGATGTGCAAACGGCAGTGTCGTCAACGCAAAGGGCGTGGGAGACAACCTGGTGAGCATCAACCTGAATGGTGCAGAGAAGGATCTACGGCTACGTGACGTGGTCTACATGCCCTCCTTTGCGGCAAACCTTCTGTCCGTGTCAAAGATAACGGACAACGACACAACAGTGGTGTTCACACAGAAGAAGGCGGTCATCGCCAGGAACGAGGACATCAAGGTCCTCTATGCCAACAAAGATCTCGTGGCACAGGTTCCACGGGTTGACGGACTCTACGTATTGCAGACAACGGCAGCAAAGACCTCGGAAGACGAGGGTCATGCGGGTGCAGCGGAGGCAGTGGTCTCCGCACCAACACAGGAGAGCACACCAACAAGAACTGAAAAAGCATCCTCTGCCACAAAGGACGAAGACACTGATCTGTGGCATAGACGCTTTGGGCACGTTGCAAACAGCATGCTCCAAGTCATTCAGCAACAACAGTTGGTCCGTGGCATGGATGGTTGCAAGTAGGATGCGGTTGAGTGTGGCAGCCTGTGTGAACCTTGCCTCCAAGGCAAGACCAAGCGAACTCGCTTTGAGTGCAATGGTCGCCGCACAGAATCAGCCCTTGACCTGATTCACACCGACGTGTGCGGACCCTTTCGCACGGCATCAAACGGTGGTAGCAAGTGTTTTCTGACCTTCATAGACGACCACAGCCGCAAGGTGTGGATCTTCTTCCTCAAAACAAAGGGAGAGGTCAGAGAAAAGTTGCAGGAGTTTGTCGCCATGGTGGAGCGGCAGACCGGAAAGAGAGTCAAAGGGATGCGGAGCGACAACGGCGGAGAGTACGAGGCATGCAAGGGCTGGTTGCGGCAACATGGGATCAACCACCAGCCCACAACGCCTTACACGCCGCAGAGCAATGGTGTTGCCGAACGGATGAATCAGACCATCCTCGGCATGGTGCGTAGCATGCTCTT
>SZWC01003168.1:142663-158244 GCA_023375785.1 Penium margaritaceum | reverse complement strand
ACCTTTGCGGCGAGTGGGTCCCAAGTGGCAGAGGGGTTAAGGACTGGACCAACTTGAATGCCAAGCAATCGTTCCTTGCTAGGATTCCAGTTGTATCTCACGGGTAGGTTGGGTTGAACAGTGTTCAGAGAGCCTAGTCCAATGACTGTGGACTTGCCAATGTGGACCTCGAGGCCAGCTCCAGCATGCAAGAGTTCAAGGAGGGTTTGGGCTGTTTGGAGCTCATCGAAGGTGTTGAGGAAGATGGTGATATCGTCCGCAAAGCATTGAACTTTAAGGGGACGAGTTACAAATTGGTTAGTAATTCCGCGTAGGGAAGAAGCACGGAGGCAGGAACACCAGGGCTCCAAGGCAAGAATGAAGAGGATCGGCGCCAAGGGACATCCTTGGCGAACTCCGGAATGGACTTGAATGCGGGGTGAGAGGTGTCCATTGATTTTAAGATGGAGGTAAGAGTCTGCGTGCAATCTCCTAATCCAGGAGGTAAGAAAAGGTCCCAGTCCAAAAGATTGTAGAGTTTGGAAAAGAAATGGCCTGTCAAGGGAATCATAAGCTTTCTTGATGTCCACAAGGAGGAGCAGCCCTGGCTTGGTTGTTGAGGAATAGGACGAGATCACGTCAAGAGCTGTAGAAATGGTTTGTTGGATTTGACGTTTAGGAATAAAACCTGTTTGATCATGGCTTATGAGTTTGTGCAAAAGGGGATTGAGCCGGTTCACAATGGCTTTGGCTATGATTTTGTAGTCACTGCAGAGGAGAGAGATGGGGCGGTAGTTTGGGATGTCATTTGGATCTCCGTTTTTAAAGAGGAGGGTGACTAGGGCTCCTTTCATTGAAGGAGGCAGCTCGTCAGAGGACTCAGCAGCTGTAATCATGCGGAGGAAGTGTGGCTTAAGATCTGGCCAGAAAGTTTGGTAGAACTCAGCGGGGAGACCATCTTGACCTGGGGATTTTCCCTTTTGGAGATCAAGGACAACATCTGTAAGTTCATCTTCTGTAAAAGGGGTTGACAGGGAGTTTGTGATTTCTGGCTCGAGTCGAGGTGAGCAGAATGATATCAGCCGCTCAACACACTCGGGTTGGGTCTGGCGAGGTTGGAAAAGCCGGGAGTAGAACCTAGAGGCAATTGAGGTAATGTTTGAAATGTCATCCATGATCACGCCTTGATCATTTCTCAAGGAGTTGATGCAGGTTTTTGAGAGGTGACGTTGTGCGAGGGACTTGAGGACTTTTAGAGGTTGGTCAATTTCTCTGTGGATGGGGACTCCTGCTTGGAGGAGGATTTTTCCAAGGTCATCGTTCCAATACGACTTTAGTTGTGTTCTGACTTCTGTAAGTCGGGCCTGCCATTCTTGATTGAGGGGTTGGGCGTGTACAAGGCGTCGGAGGCGGGCTGCTCTGTTATTAAGATGCGCTAAGGTACGGCGACGTCGGGTGGCTTCTTTTTGTGCATAGTCGATAGCATAATCACGCAGAGCTGCCTTCGTTGTCTCCCATGTTTGAAGTTCTTCGTTGGTTTTGAAAAGAATGGCTCTAATGCCTTGTTTGAAACCCTCACGCTGAAGGAAGGATATGTTTAGTCGCCACTTGTTTCCGCCAAAGGGGCGAGAGGGGTGGTGCAAGGAGAGGATTGGTATGTGACTATGGTCAGAGAGTCCTTCGGGCATAGGGGCATGTTCATGTTCAAGGATGTGTGAGAGCAGGCCGTCTGACACGTAGGTTCTATCTATCCTTGAGGAGGATCGATGCACAGGGGAGGTGAATGTGAATTCAAAACCGTTCGGGTACTTGGAGCGAAAGGAGTCGTTGAGGGGTTGGGGGAAAGTAGAATGGAAACTCAGTGGTAGTGACGTGTTTGTGGTTTGTCTAGTCGGGTTTGTATCTAGGACATTGTTTTCCACGAAGTTGAAATCACCACCGATGATGAGGTGATTTTTTGGGGGCGAGGAGGAGAGGTGACCTGATATACGGTCAAGCAGCGCGGGATACTCAGAGGGTTTGTTGGGTGCATAAACGCCAATGACGGTAAAATGATGATCATCGAGGTTTATGTCCGTGCGGACAAAGCGCCCGCACGGGGAGGCAAAAACGTTGGATGTCCTCATACTTTGGTTGTTGACAATGATTGCGACTCCTTGGTTAGGTGTGGTGGTGTGGATGAGGGTGCTGTTGGGGATGGTGCGTTTGAGATGCTCAATGTGGTGGTCAAGGTGAAGTCGGGTGTGGGTGACGATGCACAACGCTATGGGAGAAATGACAACACCAACGTGAGAGTGAGCACCCGACGTGGAGACCGGTGGCACTAATGCGATGTTCCGCAGCATTTTTTTTGGTATCTTGTATCTGCCGCCAATGACGTGGCAGGTACGGTTCTGACCGATTTTCGGTTCGGCACGCTACAAATGTATCATGCGTGTTTTGGGGATGCATGTTGTTGTGGAGCTTGTCGCGCCGACCTCCTCCACGACAGATTTCCACTACAACTTGCCAGGATCGGTAGCGAAACCAGAGTTGTATCGATACATTTATCGACTTCTCTTCGGCCTCGGGATTGGCCGACAAGCAACTACAAGAGGGCGTCGCGGAGAGTCGCATGGCGACCCTCCGCGAGGCCCTCCCTCCCCTCCCTCCCCTCCCGGTGGTGCATTACCGGCTGACAATTTTTTTACGAACTTGTCGTGGGTATTCGGATCCGGCGATGCCGCCCAGATTTGTTTCCGCGTATATACATTTTTCCTGGACAGCGTCCACAACATTATTTTTTTGTTTTGGAAGAGGTTCGACGCCGCCCGATACAAAAAAAAAGCGTCGGAACAAGGCATAAGAGTGGGGTCGGACATAGGCCGCGTACTCGAGTCACAAAATGTAGTGTGTAGTGAAGTATCCCGCTCGATTTTCCTCGCTTGGTTGTGCGAGCTGACCTGTCCATCTGCGAACCTACGTGTACGATGGCGAGGACTACCGATTTTTCGGTACTTCGCAAAATGCCACATCATCGCTACAAGTGTATTACGCGCTTAATCATTCTTGTATCTTGCAGTGAAAGGGCTCCCGCCGACACTTTTCACTACATTTTGTCACTACAAGTGACAGGATTGAGGGGGTTTCTGTCACTTGTCGTAACAACATGCAGTGATCTCAAAATGTCACACAAAATCGATTCTTGCTAGATCTCTCGGACCTTGTTGTCCGATGATTGCCTTTTCTGCAGTCGAGAGGTTTGATTCTGATCTGAAACTTCAGATTCGAAGAAGCTTCGCCCTCCATGCGCTTCCGACTTGTCGGCGATCTGACCCGCGTAGGTTCTGTGTAGTGACCAACGATGCTTTTCCGTAATGATTGTTGTAGTAACAGCCAAAACCTTTGCAGTGACTAGTCACTACATTATAGTAACCGCCAGTGCAGTTTCCCATGATTGGACGCAAGGATTTCAGATCCAATTAGTGTGTAGGCACGAGAGGATGATGCATTCGCAGAAGGGTGCATGAGGATTGGAAAAAAATGGATTTCTGCAATCCCTGCATTTGCACGCCAACCCGATCACGGGCGATCAAGCTCCGACCTTGATGGGGTGTGATCGACTTGATGCACTTGGAGTCACTCCACGCGGTAAATCTGAGCAACCCGTTTGAAATTCACATGTTTTGTACACATAACACCTTTTTTTATCTTCTTGCAACGTTCGTTCTCTCTCGCCCGGCAAAACCAATTTGCAACGGTCAAAGAATCGCACCAAACGAGGCGATCAAGCATCCGATCATCGTGGGAACATGATCTTGTACACGCGATTAATTCGTGGCCTTCCAAAAAATTGAAATGTATTTTTAGTAGAGATTTCATGTCACAAGGACCTTATGTATGGAAACACAGCTTATATCCTAACAACACAAACGGTTCCCTTGCTTGACCACGGAATCAAGCCCATGACGCGTAGCGTCGCTGTGGATGTCGGGCGAGTCGTAGCTCGCACAATTTCATGTTGATTGTGGGATGACTGTTCGACCCATAGATTGATTGAGACCAGATGCAAAATAAAGTTTTAATTTTATTGAGGTAAGACGATGTAGCTTTTTGTCGCCATAAGTGTTGTAGCCATTTCATTGATGGAAGGAGCTGTTGGTCAGTCCCGCAAACACGATCGTTGAAAGATGAAAGATCGTTCATGTGGAACATTCAAAAACGTTTGCAATGATGTAAGCGCGACGTTTGACCTCTCGCAAAAGGCCACATGAGCTTGCCACTTCGCAAACCGCCAACAAGAAGGTGAGAAGGAATGATAGATCAACAATGTTGTGGCTTCCGAGTATCGCCCAGTTCCCCACTCGAGGTGGAGCTGGAAACCCAAGTGCAACGAGGGAGGAGGAAGGAGGCGCTTGAGGCATTTGTCCACGCTCGCTGGTTTGCGGCACGGCAGCAAAGACTAGGACGGTAAACTGGGTGTTACAAGGTGACATACCGTTGCGAAGACATCTGATCTGGCTCGCGCAAAGAAAAGCCCACCCAACAAAAGACCCCCGTCGCCGGCAAGTCCATGAAGTAAGAAGCGCAGATGCTCCCCATTGGCTATGCCTCTTTGTACCCTATTGTGCGGCATGCCGTGCCTGCCACAAAGGGAATTCTGTGTATGAAAGTTTCTTTCCATAAAGTTCTATGGTGGCCTCTTGAAAACTATAATAAATTGTCGAATGAAGGAAAGAAGTGGGCCGATTGAAGCAATCTAACGGGTCTGAAATTTCATTGCCATCGCTCAAAGCTGCGCACCTACGATGACGAAGAAAGCAGGCATTGACTTGCCAAAACTGGGGAGACCCAATTTGATTTCGGTCACCCCGGTTCTTGCGGGTCAAGGGCTTTTGCCGCAGTTGTTTTTCCACATGAACGAGGACTCCGTTTCCTCGATTTGGCCGTTAACGTTCTATGGCAGAGTGCGACAGGTGTGGACCAACACCTGATTAGGTACGACAGAGTCCGCGGTATAGTTAAAGGGATTCTTTGCGGTAGCCTTTACACAGACCATTTTTTCCCGCTACTCCTGCCGTGCCGTAGTCCGGCAGGTGTGGACCAACACCTAAGACGAATGCATAATACACAATGGAAAATCCCTCCGGTGACGCTAGACACTGCTTGGTTCGGCACTTGAGCGCTGTCGGACAAACCGTACTAGACCTTACGTTCATGCAAACTAATTAACAGGTAGTGTGGCAAACTTTCAAAATCATTCGATACTAGTATCGGGCGATATTGGGGGTAGGAAGGCCGGATAGGACAAAGCCACCGGCCATAAAACATCCAAGATTCTAGCCTAGACTTTCATTGTGAAAATGGGGCATACCCCGTCCTTTCAATACGCGATGCTTGCATGTAGAGGTTGGGTTATTGGTTATGATATTGAAACTTGAATGTATCACTCCAAACCATCTTTTGGATGATACCAAGCCGAAATTTGTCAATATTATGACAAAATCGACTAATAGCAACTGAGTGTTGAAAAAAATGGGGTTCTTTGAAGGTAGAAAGAAGTGAGAGGGAACGCTGGAGAATGCTAAAAAGAGGATGTATGCATCAAATTGGACGAAACAATCGTGATATTTGATGATTTGGAGAAGAGGACTAGAAATCTGTCCAAAAATACTACCTAGCCTCTATTGTGGTTCTCATCAGTAGTTTTCTTGACGTCAGCACCGATACTAGTCCCATATTTATATGCGTGTAGTGCCGTTGTATATCGCACCCCGAGATATTTCCATCGCAGAGTTTTCCGCACTACCTATAACTGAGGTATGGTTAATGAAGGCCTTTTTGTACACTGGTTTTCTAGTGTACCCATTTAGTGTGTGATTTTGCCTTATATGCAACCTTGGACCCCCAATCCCATGGGGGGAGGTCAGTGCATGGATTTGGGTAGTGTGCTTGTTCCCCACACAAAAATATACTAAGCACACACTCAGTACCATATTTTTTCCTATATGCAACCTTGGACCCCCCACTCCTATGGGTAGGGGGTGTTGTGCGTGGGGCTAGTGTATGAGGGCAGTGTGCTTGTTCCCCATACAAAAATACACTAATCATACACTCATTGCGTGATTTTGTCTTATATAGAACCTTCGACTCCCACTCCTATGGGGGGGTCCAGTGCGTGGGGCTAATGTATGATGGAAATGCGCTTGTTGCGCATAGAAAAGTATATTAATCATGCACTCAGTACATGGATTTGTCCTATATGCAACCTTAGACACCCACTCCCATGGGGGGGGGCTAGTGTATGAGGGTAGTGCGCTCATTTACCACACAAAAATACACTAATCACACACTCACTGCATGATTTTGTCTTATATGCAACCTTGGATCCCCACTCCTATGGGGTGACCAGTGCATGGGGCTAGTGTATGAGGGC
Source organism: Penium margaritaceum (assembly GCA_023375785.1). Taxonomy (NCBI): domain Eukaryota; kingdom Viridiplantae; phylum Streptophyta; class Zygnematophyceae; order Desmidiales; family Peniaceae; genus Penium; species Penium margaritaceum. The sequence goes on along the minus strand of SZWC01003168.1, from coordinate 151,850 downwards.
AAAGCGCTCGTTCCCCACACAAAACACACTTACCGCGTATTCCGTACGTGATTTTGTGTTATATACAACCTTGGACCCCCACTCCTATCAGGGGGGTCCAATGCATGGGGCTAGTGCATGAGCGCAGTGCACTCCTCACCCACATAAAAATACACTAATTACACACTCAGTGCATGATTTTGTCTTACATGCAACCTTGGATCCCCACTCCTATGGGGGGGTCAAGTGCGTGGGGCTAGTGTATGAGGGTAGTGCACTCGTTTTCCATACAAAAATACACTAATAATGCACTCAGTGCGTGGTTTGTCTTATATGCAACCTTGGACCCCCACTCCTATGAGGAAGTCCAGTGCGTTGGGCTAGTATATGAGGGTAGTGTGCTCATTCCCCACAAAAAACACACTAATCATACAATTAGTGTGTGGTTTTGTCTTATATGCAACCTTGGATCCCCACTCCTAAGGAGGGGTCCAGTGCATGGGGCTAGTGTATGAGGGCAATGCGCTCCCTTTCCACACAAGAATACACTAATCACGCACTCAGTGCGTGTTTTTGTCTTATATGAAACCTTGGACCCTGTCTCCTACGGGGGAGTCCAAGGCATGGAGCTAGTGTTTGAGGGCACTGCGCCCGTTACCCACGCACTAAGTGTGTGATTATACACTAATCACACACTTAGTGCATGATTTATTCCTATGTAGAAAACTCAACCCCAACTCATGTGGGCAGGGGTCATTGTATGGGGATTTTGTATGAGGACAATGCTCCCTCTCTCACAAAAAATAGAGTTTACATCCTCAGTGTGAACATTCACTACTACGGCACACTTCAATGTTTGTGTGCTTGCCCAGTGCGAGCGCACAAGAGGAGCAGATTGAAAAACCAGTGTGGGATCAAAACACCATTGGACATATATGTTGTAACTAACTAAGAGGCCAGTCAGACCTCAACCAGTGGCCCATCGAAAACTTGAGCGTGGGCTGCCCTCATACCATAGCAACTCAACCTCCCCTCGCCATGTCAGGTGGGCGATGCGAGCTCAACTCGACTTGAAGTCATTGCTGAGCGCAAAGATACCCGCGAAAATCTGGCAATGGGACCCAGATTTGCTAGGCCTTGCTATAGCCTCAGAGCTATAGCATCTCGCAAGCAAATATCGAGTCATTACTCCATGCGTCCGTCATCGATCACATAACGAGGTGACGAGACACACTTTTGTGCATGCTGGACTCATAAAAAAAGGAAAAAGTGTTGTCGCGCAGAGAAACACTGATGTGCCAACGCTCATGAGAAACACTGATTTGCCAACTCTCACTTTGTGAAGTTGCTAAGACGTCAGGTGTGAGAACACCTCCCTAGCAATACCTTCACTATCCACCCCGTGGAAGTTGTAGCTATGGTGGACACGTGCGGATACGTGGCGGAGTTGCTATGAACTGGTGTGAGACCACTCGTGGTAAAATGCTGGTGGCCACCTGGTGGCCCTCCGACTTGGCAGACCGCAAACTGCGGTATCTGCCTCTCGCTACTCGCACAATCGGGCATTCCAACGAATGCCACCCAGCCCCAGAGCAGGGTGGGCTCAATTTTTTGCTGGTCATCTCTTTTTGGAGGCAAAGCACTTAAAATTCAGACTTTTACCCTTCCTCGCACAGATAACACCTATAGGTTTTGCAACTTCACTAAGGTTATAGAAACATCAGCAAATGAATTTCAAACTGTTAGGAAAATGGGGACTACCACGCGTTCACCGAAGTCCGACCACGATGGCCTTCATCGAGACATCTGTAGCCATGCAATAAAACTAAACGTGTCCACCATTACTTTTAGTGGGCCACCTGTTGAGGTTTGACCGAACTCTAACTAACTTTGCTTTCAGTTGCTCTAAAACAACTATGAAGTACATGTTAGGATCACTCTCATAATTACTGGCGAGTTCCATAGCTTGCTTGTACTTTATTTTTGTGAAATTCCACTTGCATTTGAGACATTCCTCAACTCAGGATGCAAAATATAACATTCCTCCTGGAAATGAGGTGGAGGGTTCTAATCTTGGGCAGTTCGACCTCAGGGCCACATTTGATGAAGTGACTCTGTAAGGCAGCCCCTTTGTTCCATTATCAACGAATGGGCCCCAATTGCTGATCTTATGAGTCGTGGAGCCCTGCCGTTTGATCTCAGTGAGGACAGAGCCCTTCGAATGGATCGTGCTTGTCAGAATATGGATCCGATGAATTCCAGTGTTGTCACAAGCCCTTGACCTACCAAAGCGAAGGCCGAGTCATCAGCAAACATTTCTCGGCGTTTAACCTTGATATTCATGCTGTGATTCCTCGTCCTTGTCACGACAATGAGTCACTAGCCGGTACAACAGTCGGCAAAGTCGATTTGTGAGGGTTTCCGGGGGGCCCTCGCGTTGGCCGCTGCCCATATCCGGGCTCCCTTGCTGATGGATCCGGCAATGCGGATCCTCGTGTTGGGACATATGATAACCCAGGGCCCCTAGGCCAATTTATCCTCTAATCTTTAATGTACAAGAACATTGGCAGGCTCAACTTGGACATGCTCACGAACTGGTCTCCGTGCCATGAGTCGCTTTGCATCGAGAGCATAGCCACCTTGCGTGGCCGGCAGTCAGATTCCAAAAGGAAATCCAAAAGCTATCAAGGTCCTGCAGTCGAATGCTCGTACTTTGTGAAACGAAGTTGGAGTGCCTGAAATAAAAAGAAAACCTTTATTTCAACTGAGGGAGAAATTATCTACTAGACTTTAAATCTAAGGCAACGATGGACGGCGACCATGGTAATGAAAGAAAACCATTTTTTGGGTGAAAATAGAAATCATTTATTTCTATTTAAAAAACGGAATGAAAGTGAAGGACAATACGGTATTAGGTTACATAGTTACCTTGTGGTTTCCTGGACTTGTGCGCCTTTTTTTGTCTTGTAGTGAATTGTTTGGGAGAAGCCGTGCGATGGGAGATTTGTTGTATGTAGAATGTGATAACAATATTTTCATAGTTTTCATTTCTACATCGTAATCCCAATGTACTGGTGTGAAGTTCTATTCTTATTTTTTTATGCATTTATTTCTTGGATTTTACATTGTATGAACATTATTGATGTAAACTACATTAGGATTTGAATTTTTTGTACATGACATTGATTTTGCACTTATGTAAACCCTTACAGTCAAAATTATTGTTTCTAATGTCACTAATGTACCGCATCTTACATTATGCACATATAAGACATGAGAATGGACATAAAAGGCATTTCTTTCATATCTTGTGGAAGTTATATTTTGATCATACAAACTTTTGTGGCTATTAATTTATTTTGATTCATTAGATGTTGTACATTGGTGTCATTACTATGTCCTTGCAAAGTCTACCATCAGACAGAGTTGAATGCGTAATGGCCCCTATTCATGGTTACTCTTTGCCCAAACAGGAGTATCTTTATAAAAAGGTAAAAAACCATCTACGCTCTTGGATTCCAATCACAAGGCTCCTGATCTATGCAACAAATGAAGTACCAAAATGAAAAAACACAATTCTCAACATGGAACAAACCAAATGATAAGGTAACTAAGGTATGTGATATGATATGTCAAGATTTTTATCCTCTCTATAATTTTGTACTTTAATAATGGCATGGGTAGAATTTCCATTGCTCGTGTTTAAGAATTTCATGGTACGAACATGAGGTTCTGCACATAAATGAGAAGGTTGAAGTTGTGAGTAGACTAGGAATAGCCATATTTTCTTTTGACTCATGTATGACGTTATGTCCTATTACATTGTTTCCTAACATATCATGCTGTCAATTTGTGTTTTTTCATGTCATTTGGTGTGGTCCTATCATGTCGTGTCATGTTGTTTTGTGATGTGTCAATTTGTGTTGTGTGATCTCCTATTCTGTGATATGGTGTAGTGTCATGCTTTTCCATGCCGTGTTTTTGTTTTTGTTTTATGGCGTGTTGTGTCATGTGCTGCTATATGGTGTCTTTTGGTTTCATGTTGTGTTGTGTTGTGTCATGTTGTGTCGTGTCGTGTCGTGTCGTGTCGTGTCGTGTCATGTCGTGTCGTGTCGTGTCGTGTTGTATCGTGTCGTGTCCTGTCGTGTCGTGTCGTGTCGTGTCGTGTCGTGTCGTGTTGTGTCATGTCGTGTCGTGTCGTGTCGTGTCGTTTTGTGTCGTGTCGTATCATGTCGTGTCATGTCGTATCATGTCGTGCCGTATCATTTTGTGTCGTATCGTGTCGTGTGGGGTCATGTCGTGCCGTATTGTGTCGTGTCCTACAGTTTCTGGTCATGTTGTGTCGTGCTAAGTTCTCGGTATGACATAAATTGAGAGTGTAATTTATCTCCTCCTTGTTGTTTGAAGTTTCAGTTCATGAAAAATTGTAAAGCCATTAATATTAAAAGTAACTAACATGTGGGTGCTAGTTTGAATACTTTCAAAGCTTTGTGATATTAACCCGGTGTTCCATTGTAATGTTATATGAACCGTTGATGAAGAGCAATTACAATAGTATATTTGATGACCTAGCCCCTCCTAACAAAAGTTAATGAAATAGTTTTAGTACATATCTTACATAATGCGTGACACTATGAGCAGTTTCCCTTTCCAAAATATTTTGCATATGGTTCAATTGATACCTTTCTTCCTTTAGTTCTTCTAGCTTGTTCATAACATGTTGAATTCTTATCAAATTAACTCTTTTTTATTGTAGACGTCGTTTTCTCTTCCTTTATCATTGTCTCTGTTTTCGTGTACTTTACAAAGAATTGTTTCAAACTCCCTTAGTTCAATATCCCACTTTCATTCTTTTGGTGCATACTCTTCGAGTTCATTGGATACTTTATTGAATACTTTATTGTCTTAAAACAATTGTGTCAGTCTTGAATGCATCAAATCACTTTTGTGTCAGAAACGTACAAAAAGGAGAACTTGCTTCCTTTTATAACCTTTTTTTGTCAATTTTTGGTGAACATTTACAAAATAGACTATGTGCATTCTGTAACAAACAGACGGGAAGCTTGGCCCACTAGGCCAAAACCGCAGAGATTAAGGGTCTTCGACCCTCAACCCAACCCATCCCATCCGCCACCCCACAGGCTAGGACCAGTTCAAGCTAGGTGGCACACTGGTGCTACATTCCTCCCACACAGGAATGGACCTGCCCTCGGTGCCCAAAATGGGTATCGAACCACAGCGCTCCAATACCATATGTAACGAACGGACAGGAAGCTTGGCCCACTGGGCCAAAACCAAGGTGATTGAGGGTCTCCAGCCTTCAACCCATCCCATCCGCCGCCCCACAAGCAAGGACCAGTTCAAGCCACATGGCACACTAGAGCTACACATTTATTTTCATAGGTGATACATTCTTACCCATGTTGTCCCGATGTTCCGATGTGGTCAGACCACCGCAGCCGTGGCAGCGCGGGCCACAGTGATGCGGCAGCGATGTGGCGGATGGGGCAAAATCCAACTTTGCCCATACTCCGCGTAGGAGGATGTCCACGCCGACCCGATCGCGCGGACGACCACCGCACCACCCGTTCCGGGGAAAAATTCCCCGGGGCCACGTTCACCCCCTCGATCAGACAACTAAGTCTGTCAATTGGGTTTGAATGATTTACACATCAAACCCTAAACATTTTCAATGTTCCATATTATTTATGACAGGGTGGTTCTTACAAACACCAATCAGAGTGTACGTCAGCTGACTAGGCAACAGCCCACGTCAAAGTGCTCTGACATGGCTGTTTTGGCGGACATGGAGAGGCTGTAGAATATCCTCATGCACATGCGGCACCGTTTTCCAACGCTGAGGTGTCCACACTGGCATGCCAGCATCACTTAACTTGTTATGCTTGCAGATACAGGCATGCATGGCCATCGTTCTATCTGAACGAAGTGGGCGATGTCAATGGCCCACAGACTGGTTTAGTTGGAGAGGTGGGATACAGCATGAAGTGCATGCGATTCCTGTCCGCGTGTCCGGTTATGTCGATGCAGTTCGACCTAAGCTCGCTCCGCTCGCACTATCGTGCACCACGCCAGTCACACAATCTCGTACTTCTACCTGTCGAAGTCCAACACTTTGCACACGCCCGCAATGAGCGCTCACCAAGCGCTCAGTTACACGAACCATGCCGCCTAGGAGAGCGACTACGCTCTCGTCTGCTGGAAGGGGCTCTTCCTCTGCCTCTGCCTCCAGATCGCAACGATTCCTTGTCCCGGAATTCTCACCTCCACCATCTGGCCGACTCCATGGCGACATGCTCACTTTGGCCCTCTCACGCCACTGCGAACCAGTGCCCACTCCGTCTAAGCGGCCTGGCTTCTTCTGTGGCTCCTTTGGCACTACTCTCAGCGGTACTTGTGACCGCATAAGAGGGCATTTCGGGGAGACCAACGGCAACATAGGATGCTGTGAACATCCTCCACCACTGGCGCGGGATGCTATGGGACTACAACGCGCACCACGTCCCCCGAATAACTGGAAGCCCGTCGATGCCCGCCTGTTCAATGGCCTTGGCGATTCTTGGGGCACGACAGTGAAGCCCGTTGCATGGGCTTCGCCATTCGAGTCACAGCAGCGGAAAGAGGCGCTGGAACGTGCTGGGCTACCTTCCATGAGTGATGAAGACCCGTATGGGCTCGCTCGAGCTTCTGGGGTGCGTTCCACAGTCGATGGACCTGACGGCACGCAGCAGCAGGATGTACTACTTCACACACAGGATTTGATTCAGCAGCAGCAGCAGCAGCAAGCAGAGCACCTACGACAGCAACATCAGGAGCAGCGTGTTGACGCCAATGCCCTGGCAAGAAGGGTGCAAACCTCCACGCTTACCCACTGCGACAACGCCGCAAATTCCTCTTGCCAGGAGGCTATCGTGGAGCTTATGGCATGCGAGGCGTTGCCAATCTCCTTCACCGGGCAGTCGCTACTCAACAAAGGCATAAGCAAGGCAAGGCTCACCAACGTCTCCTTCATGTTGCCGTCTCGGACAACAGTGGTGCAGAAAATCCTGCCACGGATTGATGAGAAGCTGGAGGCCGAGGACGCCCCGCTCAAGCAAGGGTGGGCTATCTACGGTGCCACTGTCGCAGTTGATGAGTGGTGCGACCAGCAGCAGCGTCCCATCTACAATGCCATGGCAGTCAACGCCAAAGGCGCCTGCCACATCTTCTTCCGTGACGCCAGTGGACAGGTCCGCAACGCCGAGCAAGTGGCCGATGTGATTGAGGAGGCAATCCATGCAGTTGGCGAGCGACATGTGGTGTCAGTGGTGTGCGACAACGCGGCTGTGAACAAGAAGGCGTTTGACAACCTGAAGCTAAAGTATCCGCGCGTGTTGTGGCTGGGTTGCTCCGCCCACAACTTGGACCTGTGCATGAAAGATCTGTGCAAGAGTGAATGGGGTGCAGGGGTCATCTCCAAGGCCGAGAAGGTCGTTGCTTACTTCCGCAACAACAACCTCCCCCGGACCTGGCTGAAGCAGCAGAGCGACGGGAGAGTTCTGCTGCCTCGTTGTGAGACCAGGTTTGCCTCAGGGCACACCATGCTCCAGCGGCTCTGTGACATGCGCCCGTTTCTATTGAAGCTGGTTAACAACGCGGCATGGAAGGACATGGGGGGCCACCGTGATAGCGCCTTCAAAGAATGTAAGAAGGTTGTGCGCAAGCTTGTAAGGCGTCGTGTATTCTGGCTGCAGGTTCGCCAGCTCTGAGACATGCTGGCCCCCATTTTCAAGTGCCTCCGGATTGCTGACTCTCCAGGTGGACAGGCAGGTGAAATTTTTGAAGGTTTACTTGACTGCATGGCTGATGTGAAGGCACTTGCAAAGAAGCACGGTAGGAAGCCCGCCAAGGTTGGAGAGATGCACGTGAAGCATGCCATGGACAGGTTGAAGAGTCGGTGGACCGCGGACATGTCTTGCTCTCGCTATGCTGCTGCCCGCCGTGTACATCCAACGCACTTTGGCAATGATCTGAGAGGTGATGTGACCGTGGTGCAAGCATGGGCGCAGGTGGTGGAAGCCTTGCTGCCAGAAGCCAAGCATGCAGAGCTGCAGCAGGAGTTGGAGGCTTTCCAGCTGGGTCGAGTGACCACGGAGGTCATCCCGCTCACAACGAAGAAGCTGAGCGACAAGGCACGGCTGGCTGTTGGCAAGGTGGTGACTGGCTTGCTCCACGCCTACGAATGGGCCTCCCTCCACCTGGCGCATGTCCCAACGCTGCGCGAGCTTGCCATCAAGCTCCTGTCTCAGCCATGTGCGTCCTCGGACTGCAAGAGGGCCTTCTCCACCCACAAGCTCATACATACAGCACGCTGCAACAGGCTTTCCGTGGAGACGTTGGAGATGCTGGTGAGGTGCAATGTCCGCCTCCGCCGACTGTACAATCAGAGTGCCCGGCGCTGCAAGAAGGACTGGATGGAGGTGGACGAGTCAGACAGTGAGGATGACGGAGAGATCGTGGAAGTTGTGGCCGAGGATGAGGCACCTGCTGAAGAAGAGGAGGAAAGCGAGGAGGAGATAGAAGAGGAGGAAGAGGTGCACGTTGATGGGAAGGAAGAGGAGGAAGGAGGACTGGTAGAGAATGCAGAGCGGAAGCAGAAAGAGGTTGTTGACCGCATGACAGCAGATGACGCGCCATCATTTGCGGGTCCCATCAGGTGCAGGGCGGATGTGGAATGGGATGCAGAAGTGAACCGGCGGCAGCAGGTCCACAATGCAGCAGGAGGTAATGCTGAGGATGCAGGGGATGAGGATGGTGAGGATGAAGGGGGAGGCATGGGTGAGGGAGATGGAGGGCAGGGTGAGGAGGAGGATACTGGAGAAGGGCATGGTGAGGGGGATGAGGAAGGTGGAGAAGGGCAAGGTGAGGGAGAGGGGGTTGGATCAGATGGTGGAGCAGCAGGTGATGCTGGAGATGGTTCTGCACCAGCTGATGCTGCCGGCAGCAGCAGAGCTGTTGGCAGCATGAGCAAAGCTTGTGGAAGCAGCAAGGTGGCTGGCAACAGCAAGGCTGCAAGCAACACTAAGGCGGCTGGCAGCAGCAAGGCTGTTGGCAGCACTAGCAGGTCTGCAGCTGGCCTAGCAACTGGCCAAGGAAAAAAGTCCAAGGGGCCTGCAGCCAGTGCCAAAGCTACAGCTGTAGCTGCTACAAG
>SZWC01003168.1:118434-127261 GCA_023375785.1 Penium margaritaceum | reverse complement strand
AGGAGGAGGAGGAGGAGGAGGAGGAGGAAGAGGAGGAGGATGAGGGAGAGGAGGAGGAGGAGAAGGAGGATAAGAAGGAGAAGGAGGAGGAGAAGGATGAGAAGGAAGAGGAGGATGATGAAGAGGAGGAGGAGGATTGGATTAGGAAGAAGAATACATGGAGGGTGGTGATTTTCATGTTTGCCCCTATGCTGGTTTGTGAACATTCATGGCAGGAAGGGGCCATGGAAGCCGCTGAGAACCATCTTGGATCATGCCCTCATTAACAGAAACTTGGGCAGCCCTCAGGGAGGTGATCAGGCTCACCAAGAGCCGCTAGGCATGACCAACTGTATGTGAGAGACAAGTTGCAGGTTGCAGAGGCAAAAACACGGAAGTGTGTAAAGTTGTGTAGAGAGTACAAATGGCTGGTGTGACTTGTGGATGAGAAAGTACATTAGCACAGCTTCCTAACAAGTCTAAGTATGCTCTGTAAATTAGCAAATATTTCTAACAAGCCTATGTACTCCTAAGTTGGTGCATAGAGCTGGAAGAACCACTCTGTCAAAGTCAACTTCCTAGCACACTCCTAGTCTAGCAAGATGAGGGGTAGTCACTCTCTCACACAAGAAAAGTACCATCCCTGCCATGTGCACAACCAATAATCTTGGTGGGGACCTTCCTTGAAGTTCTCTGAAGATCCCCCTGCTGCCTTTCTACCTTGAAGGCCGCTCCAAGCCTTCCTGGCCAATAATTCTGGTCGTCATTGGTGCTGGTAGTGCAAGAGCGGTCACTTAAACCAGATCCTCTGCCCTCAAACCTTGAAAAACCATATTTCCCTCAAACGGACTCCAAATCAAGTTCCATAAAGTGCTACAATACCAGGAAGACACCCTCTGTGCATGTGTTGTGCTTGATGATTAGAATCGAGCGAATCACTTTGGTCACTTCTTTTGGCGCCCTACATTCATCATTCTCCCACGTTGCGAGACTAAAATCGCACAAGTCCACACTGTGCCCTCAGTTGCTGAAAGCGATTTGCTTCCAGAGGCTTGTTCAGGAAATCTGCCAGCATCATGCTTGAGGGGCAGAACTTGATGTGCACCACCTCCTTTGCCACGAGCTCGCGGATGAAGTGGTACCGCAGATCGATGTGCTTGGCACGGGTGTGGAACTTTGAGTTCTTTGTGAGCACGATGCCGCTCATGTTGTCACAGTAGATGGTCGTTGCTGTTGTCTGCTGCTGTCCAAGACTTGCCAGCACCTCACGCAGCCACACTGCTTCCTTTGCTGCTTTGCTCAGTGTGATGTACTCTGCCTCGGTGGAGGAGAGAGCAAAATAATTCTACTTGTTGCTCCTCCTGGTTGGTTAATCACCCCAAATTCACGCACTTGAAGATCAGTGAATCAACAAGTGCATTTCTGTATGCAAAAAAATTTCACAATACATCCACATGCATGCATGCTAACAAAGCCCAGATGTACATGCCCTTCATATAATGTTGAAATGAATGGATTCTATGCGATATAACATAGATTATGCAAACAGCCCATGTTCACTAGTTTGTTAACGTCCTAATACACTTGTTGATACAAAGTTTTGTGGGTGAGGATATTGGTCATATTTGTCCCAATGTAGCAGACCCGGGTTGGTGCAGAACTTTCTCACTGCTCTTATTGCTTGGCTGATGTCGAGGTGTGTGCCGACGGCTGCATACGTGAGGCTCCCGGCTGCTGCTTGGTATGGTACTGCCTCCACAGTCGGGGCAAACACCAGTCCAACCTCAGTCGTGTCCAGCACATAACGCAGCAGCTTCAACAATGCCTTGTGATGCGTACTGCATGGTTGCTGGCTGAACTGGGCAAGCACATTGACTGCACAAGAAATGTCTGATCGGGTTGTGGAGGCCAAGTATGACAAGTTTCCTGTGATCTGTCGGTACAGAGTGGGGTCCTTGATTGGTCCGTAGTCTGTTGTCCGTGCGTCGAGCAGGTGCGCGTAGACATCTGGGCTCATGGGTGACTGCTGTGGGGACAAGTGCCGCACTAGGTGGTGAAATCGTGCGGTGAGATGTGTAATGAATCGACCCTGATGCAGCGTCAGTGTTCGTGTTGATCTGTCTCTGACAATGGTCATGCCAAGGAAGTTCTATGCCTCACCCAAATCTGTCATGTGGTAGTGTGCTGTGAGCAATGCTTTGGTCTGTGCAATGAGTGAGGGTGAAGGGACAAGACCAACAGGTCATCCACATAGACAAGTAGGGCAACCGGCACACCACTCTCCCATCAAAAGAAGAGAGAAGGATCACAGAGACTCTGGGTGAAGCCTCCTAGATCCAATGTGGGCCGGATTTCCTTGTTCCAACACCTTGGAGCTTTTTTGAGACCGTAAAGAGCTTTCAACAGTAGCCACACCCTGTCAGTGCCATCCTCAAAACCTTCCGGTTGTTTGACGTACAATTCTTCTTCCAGTGGGCCATTGAGAAATGCATTTTTGACATCCATTTGATGGATGTCCCAGTCCTCATGTGCCGCGACTGCCAACAAAGCACGGTCTGTCCCATACTTCCCGGCATGCGCATAGGTGTCGGTGAAGTCCTGACCCGGGATTTGATGAAACCCCTTAGCCACTAGTCTGGCCTTGTATTTTTCAATCATGCCGGCCAGGTTGCGCTTAAGTTTGAACACCCACTTGACACCAATCGCTTTCCTTCCCGGTGGCAGTGGCATCAGTTCGTAGACACCATGGTCCAAGAGAGCATTTAGCTCTGCCACCATAGCCTTCTCCCACTCGGGCGCTTCAGCACGCCCCCTTGCCTCCGTCAGCGTCAAGGGTTCGGTCAATGAGGATTCCCCATCTGTCACCCCAACTGTGTGATAGAACTGTCTGTAATCAGCCCGAGGCACGGTGCGCTGTGACCTTCGCACAGGCTCGGCAGGCGGTGTTGCTTCTGTGTCGGTGTCCCTGCTTACGGGGTCCAGGCCAGGTGGGGAGGAAGGGGTGCCTGAGTCAGTGCTCACGAGGTCTGTGGGTGTGAGTAGATCCGTAGGTACAGGTGAGACTGTGCCTACACCACGGTCCTGTGGCACTGACTGGGCAGGCCGCTGTGCTCGGCTAGGGACAAAGACAGGCACACTCACGTACTCCGGGTAGTGCTCAGGACGTGGCATGGATGGCTCTTGTCGCAGTGTCCGGAACTCCTTATACGACATATGCTCCAGAAAGGATGCGTCTCGACTCTCGACAAAGGCATGGTTCGTGGGGTCCCAAAACCGCCATGCCTTTGAGGCATGTGTGACTCCAACAAACACACACCAGCGTCCACGAGGGCTGAGTTTGTTATCACGTTGAGGTTTGGGGAAACCAAACACACGCCATTTTTCCCCATACCCGCGCTGGTCGAAGGTCAGCCTTCTCCTTAAACCAGCATTCCCAAGGTGTCACCGCCTTGGGCAGTGGGCCTTTGGGACACGGTTCCAAACCCAAGTGACATACTTGACTGCCTCCTCCCAAAAGCTGAATGGTAAACCAGATTCCGTCAGCAACGTTGGGAGTGCATTACCCAGTGTTCGGTGCCACCGTTCTGCAACTCCATTCTGTTGTGGCGTGTAGGGTGCGGTGGTCTGATGTTCAATACCTTTAACCTTGAGTTCGTTAGTCAGGGCTCCAAGGAACTCTCCCCCCCTGTCTGTTCGCAGTACTCACAGTTTACACCCCGTCTGTCGTTCTGCTAGAGCTATCCACTCCGTGATAGCTCTTTGGGCATCTGCTTTGGTTTTCAGCAGAAAAGCCCAGCGGAAGCGGCTGTAATCGTCTGTGAGAGTCAGAACATACTGGGACCCATATTGAAGAGAGGGAACAGGCATAGGTCCCGTAAGGTCTGCATGGACCAGGGCAAGAGGTGATGTCCTCTCGCTAGAGGACTTGGGGAATGTTTTTCTGTGTGCCTTACCTTCATGGCACTCTAGGCATGCACCATCCCTGAGACCATGAGCACAGTCAGTCGGGTGAATGCCGTGTGCAGTTGCATGCTTTAACATGTCTGTTACAGCGTAAGTATGTATGTGCGCCAGTCTGCGGTGAATGAGCTCAGTGTGCCTTGAGTCTGTGCCAGTTACAGTGTGAACTTGTGGCCGGTGTGACTGGGTGTGAATGAGGGGAAAGAGGGTGAGCCGGTACAGCATGTCAACGTGAAGGGGCCCATCAGCCAGCAACTCACCAGCAGCATCATAAAGCATGCATCGCTGCTTCTGTGTCACAGTGGACATGTTGGCTTGTTTGTCCAACTGTCCACCTGATAGGAGATTGACTTTCAAAAGAGGGACATACAGCACGCCAGTCAACCATAGCACACCCCCCCGCGCTTGCAACGCAACTGTGCCCACGCCCTCAACATGCAAGATCTCCCCTGAACCAGTTCTCACACCATCCACACCAAGCGCTGCGTGCAATGTCACAAACAGCTGACGATGCGGGGACATGTGATGTGACGCGGCAGTGTCGAACAACCACTCATGCATGGGTAGGGCATGGCCCATAGTGACATGGGTGTGACCTAGCTGCTGACCTGAGTGCTGTGATGCAAAGTGTGGTGGGGCCATGGCATCTGTCTCAAGAAGCTGAGGCTCCAGCGGGGCTGTCCAGCTGAGCCCGGGTGGTGGAGGAGTTGGCTGCTGTGCCTGAGCCGTCCCGGTGTACGTGCGCATAGCTCACTCAGGCACAGGCACGGGAGTGTTCGAGAAGGGCGGCACATAGTATGGGCCCTGGTAGGTGGATGGCGTGGGCAATGTCTGCTGCATCTGTGACCCAAACGTTGCCGCACCTAAAGGCACGGTTGGTGTTGGGGCACCTGGTCCCATGCTCTGCGGCCCATTCCAGCCGGCAATCGAATGATGTGACTGCTGCTGCTGGGGCCACTGGCGCTGCTGCTGCTGCTGGGGCCACTGGCACTGCTGCTACTGCTGCTGCGGCTGCTGCCACTGGCGCTACTGCTGCTGCTGCTGCCTGTCCATCATTTGGCGCTGCAGTGCGGGAAAACGACGCCAAAAGTGCCCTGTCTGATTGCAAAAGCTGCATCTTTGATCTCCGCATCCACGCCCTCGGCCCCTACCACCGATCCCAGCGTTACTCCTCCCTCCTGTACTGTTGGTCCCGGTCTGTGTGTGTGTGAAGTGGATGGAAGGTTATGGGCCAGATGAGGTGCATTGATGCGCATAGGCTGTCGGAGCACCCACGGTGTCACGGGCTTCTCCTTTGAGAATACCTTCGTAGTTGCGGAGTTGAGCAAAGACGACGGACAGGTCGATGCCCTTGATCTCTGCCACGGGGTGATGGCGGAAAACGTCCCGACGGAAGTCTCTGTACTGCTTGCCCAGGTGCAGGAGCACCACATCCAGCCACTCAAGAATGGAGCATGCCGCGCCGAGTCCAAGTAGACGTCGCCGGATGTCCATAGCCTCGTCCCAGTAGTCTGCTACCGGTGCTCCAGGTTTGGGGAAGAGATTGTGTAGCTTGTCTCGCAGGGTCACGACTAGTGTCATGCCTTGTTCTTCCTGGCGGGTGGTAAGATGCCTCCAGGCATCATGTGGCTGAGGGTATCCCGTGCGAGATTCAGTCGGGTCTGCTCCCTTTCCCCAGAAACGGTACTCGCACAGGGCATATGACTGCGAATCAGGGAGCGCGCGATGCAGTACGTTGAACGCGCGAAGGAGAACTTGCACATCAGCAGTGTCTGGAGCCGGCTGGAGGTGGTAGCTCTCAAAGCCATGCTCAGCGGACCAGTCCAGGAACAGGTCCTTCCAGGCTAGGAAGTCCCTGGTACCCAGCTGAGGTGGTGACAGGTCCCTGGATCCCAAGCCTAGTTGTGCGACGGCGGCGGCCGTGAGGGTCACGTCCGATGGATCACCATCTTGGGCACCATCGGCCCTCCCACCTGCTACAGTACCCCCGGCGTTGGACATTCCCAATGCTGGGGAGGCCGGACGCGACTAGAACCTGCTCCTGCCGATCAAGAAAATTTCGGCAGCAATCCGCCGGGCCCACTTTGGGCCCAGTTTTTGGATGAGAGCCTTACGCTCTGGGAAACCGCCTTAGGACCTGTTGGGGAACCTGCATCCAGCCCCCAGACCCTTCCCAGCCCGTTCCCACCCCACCTGCGCGGTCCCCCACTGTAAGGGGAGCCCTTGGGGTGCCTAGCGGGTCGGCTCCGCCGCCCCGTGACCACCACACGGACTGTGGGTGGCTCCGCCTCCTCAGCGCCTGTGGCGCGGCTTGTGCGGTCCCCTCTGGGTACGTTCAACGCCACTACACTGACCGCGGGGCTGCCTACGACACCGACGGCACGTGGACGGCTACGTGACCTAATCTGGCCGCCCCTTGTTTTGCTTGCTGCCCCTCTCTCGAGTCTGTTTGAGGCCAGCGAGCCTGCTCTGATACCATGAGAGAACTCCTACGACCAGATTGCACTTTGTTTCATGGCAAATGGTGGACTGTGGAGGAAGTTAGGGTCAAAACAAGGTCCGCGGCCATGAAAAAAGTACAAGTGTCCGAGTGTTACTCTCTTACGGGTGAGGATTGCTAGTCGATCCTCACCCATCGGCCGGCGAGCGAAGCTCGCCGGCGAACTGCGAAGTGCGAGGACAAAGTCCTCGCACGCCCCTCGAACGTGGGTTTCCGAACTCGGATAACCCCTGGGCATGTAGGCAAACATACTACAAAGCAAACCTACAATTGTACTAACCAGTTTCAAGAGCGTGGACTAATCTAGGCATCACAAGCATGTAATGACATTGCTGCCAAACTAAATTCCTACATGTGAATATCCAAACCAGAGGGACTATAGGCTACACTGCCAGGGTGGAGGCGAGCACACAAGAGCACGAATCCCAGGGCGACAAGCTGATACGCCAGGATGCCGTCCGCTCACGATGTGTCGCCCCCACTTCCTGGACCAGCGTGCCCTGCGCACTCACGACCACAAGAGAAAGTATATACAGGANTAGAGGGACTATAGGCTACACTGCCAGGGTGGAGGCGAGCACACAAGAGCACGAATCCCAGGGCGACAAGCTGATACGCCAGGATGCCGTCCGCTCACGATGTGTCGCCCCCACTTCCTGGACCAGCGTGCCCTGCACACTCACGACCACAAGAGAAAGTATATGCAGGAGAATGAACAATTTTGGCATGCTACTGAAGGACAAGCTATGGAAAAACTGCCTTCTTCTGTGTATCTGGGACCTCATCATTGGCCTGATCCACTCATTTGGATTGCGGTTCAAGAACAACCTCGACCAGCTGCGTGACCATGAGTGTGAGAACATCTCTCGTGACCGGTTTCTCCACCATCGAGTGCCAACATTCATCACTCTCACCCTTCCCACCGGTCCTTTTATGCATGATGATGTCACAGCCAGGACCACCGCCTGGCTGTCCCCCCACCCATGGGCAGTTTCGATGCTGTCTAGAGATACTGTTCTTTGCCCTCAATTTCATCATCTGCCTCCCTCTGGCATGATGGTGGATCACCTGGAACCACCATTCTTTGAATTCTCTGACCATGCACTCCCGTGGTCATTTTCTACATCTCATGGAAACAGCGCTTCTCATGCTCACATTCACCAGTCGCCGCTGGGCACGGTGATCCTGCTGCCAGCACCACCATCCGCTGGTGTTGTTGGCCAGTCACTTCCGTGGGCGGTTTCTTCACCACCCAGAGAGAGCATTCTCCATGCCTCCTCGTGTCATGAGCCCAGCAGCACGTTGATCCAGCATCCGGCACCACCCTTTTCGGAGTCTCCCTGCCAGAATCCTCTGGTAAATTGGCTTCTATGCCATCAGAAGAGCGTGCTCCCCACATCCACCGGTGTCATCCGCCTGACAGCTTGGTGACCGGGCAGACTCCATCACCTTCTGGTCAGCCTTCTCCGTGGTTGATTGCTTCACCACCAAAAGAACGCATTCTCTACGCTCAGCCTCATCATCAGCCGCCTTGGGATGTGATGTGGCCCCTAGCACCACCTCTCCATAATCTAGCTGGCCAGCCGCTCCCATTTTTGGTCTTTTTGCTGCCAGAACATGGCATTTTCCATCCTACTTTGCGTGATCCTTACATGATTTGCCTTCTCCTTTGACAGCTGGGGCCACTGCGCCATGGAATTGCCTGCCACTTCTGTGGACATGGACGCCATGGTTGGTGCCAGTGTTTTCAGCATCCTAGTGATTGGCATCCACCCTGGCTTGAGCTCCATGTCCTTCCTCACCCTCAACAACAGGAAGACCCACCTAATATACTGTTACTCCTCACCAGAATTCTGGCAGTCTTGTACACTGAGCTCCTGAGTCTGAGGCCGATAATGCAGCAGCTTAGTGATAAATTTACTTCAGAGCCTGTTGACTCTGTCATCTTCTTCATCTTCACTGTCTTCATATGGAAGAGAATTTCCATCCCAGCCAGTGTCCATTCTCTCCATCTACCGCTCTACTGGTGTCATACCAATAATGGATGAGCAACTCTATTCTGCTTCCCTCGGTCGGTCTCATTCTTGATGATGTCGTCAGCGGACAGTGCGTAGTGTCTTTCATGTCACTGGCACATCTGTGTCTCCACCGGCCTCTGCTATTACGTTGGCCAAGGGGGGACGTGTGCATGCATCCACTCTGACATCAACTGCGATAGTGAGGAGCACTGGGTGCAGCTTCTACCATATCACTTGGAACAGGCACATCAGCATCATCTGCAGCATTCACATCTAAACCTTCCGCATTATCTCCAGTACTAGCTTTATTAGCTGCAACAGCTGCACCAGCTGCAACAGCTGCACAATTGGTGTTGAAATCACTGGAAGA
>SZWC01003168.1:110934-115934 GCA_023375785.1 Penium margaritaceum | reverse complement strand
GGTGGTAGTGGTGGTGGTGCTGCTGCTGCTGCTTCTGCTGATGCTGCTGCATTGTCTGAATTTTTTTATGGCTCAAGTGGAACTATCATGATGGCCGTGGCAAGGACTGGAGGTGAAGAGGAGGTAGAGGATGGAGCAAGAGGTTGTTTGCACCAGAAATGGGCTGCCACAAAGCACGGCTGGGAGGTCAGAGTTCTAATATGTGGAAGTTGAGCTTGTGCTTTGGAATGACAGATTCTCCCTTGCAGAGCCTCCTCCAGTCACCTGTGGCGTGTCTTGTGAAGCAGTTACACCGCTGCCAGAGGGACCAACCTCCTCTTCCACCTCCTTGAGAGGCATAGCAGCACCCGCGTCCACCCCCTCAATCTGCCCAGCATACTTTTCCTTAACTGCAAGTGTACGCGCCATCACCTCCTTCATAGCAGGACGGAACTGCGCAGGGCAGCGAGTGCAGTCCATTGCAAGCAGAGTGAACTCCAGGATTGTGTCTGGCGGTGCGACCAACACTTTGTCCTGGAGCTCGTCCACGTTGCCGTCCTCAAACAATGGTTTTGCCCACTTGAGCACGTGCTTATTCCCCCCTCCTTTTGCTTCCTCTCTCCTCGTGATCACCTCCAGAATGACAATCCCAAGACTGTACACATCAGACCGCACCGAGACGGTGATGCTGCGGTTGTAGTCTGGGTCGACGTAGCCAGGGGTGCCAGCGATGCGAGTTGCATCGTTATCATTGTGGATTTTCTTGAGAAATCCAAAGTCAGCAACTTTTGGCTGAATATTTTCACCAATCAAAATGTTTGGGGGTTTGATTTCACGGTGCACAATTGGTGGGTTGAATGCGTGCAGATAGGCCAACCCATCGGCAATGCCAGCTACAATTTCAAGACGCCGAGCAAGAGAGGGCGGAGTCTGAACACCCTTCTTCCAATAGAGCCATTCCTTGAGGTCAACACCCGCCACAAACTCGTAGACAAGAATCTGCTGCTGGTGGCCGGTTCTTTCATTGAAATCATGGAAGCAGCCAAGGAGGCGCACAAGATTTGGGTGGTTAAGGCTTGCCATGGCACGCACCTCAGTCTCAAAGTCGTTGCTCATCAGCTTCGCACGCTTCACCACCCACACCTCGCCCTTGGGAGACACTGCTCGGAAGACAGACCGAAACCCACCCTCCCCCAACAGGTTATCTTCGCTCCACCCATTGGTGGCCTTCTCAATCTCCGCCAAGCTGAACTGTTGGCACACATCCAAGTCCGACCACCTCCGCATCCTCTTGGGACGGAGCAGAAAGAAGAGGAGGAGAAGGATGAGCAAGAGTGTTAACACAGCAGCTGTAGTTGCCCCCACAATGACAGCTGTGGATGTTGCACTGCTGCTGCCATATATGACCAATCACCTCACCCCTGAAACTGTATCAAAAAGTGTATTGGGAAGTGAACATATCAGTGAACATGGACATCTAACAAAAACTAGTACGTAGCACATATAATCCATCATAAGTAACACCTTATATGAGGAAATTATGTTTGGGCTCTAGTGACATGAATTGATGTTGGTGATTTCTGATAAATTTTTGCATATAGGAATACACTTTTTGATACACCAATTGGTGAGTGTATGAATTTGGGGTGATTAACCATAACTCGCTGCTGCTGGACGGGGCACTCACAGTGATATTTTGCGCTTTTGGAACAGCGATCACACAAGTCACAGTCCCGTTGGGTGCCCTCTGCACCTCATGGAACCCCTCGCACTTGCATGTGAAGTTCTTCATCAGAGCTGCCCGCAGCCATGAGCGAAGCAACTCTGGTTTGGTGGTGCGATTCTATTGCAGCTTGCGAGCGAAAAATTTCGCAGTCAGCCCCTCAGCAGTACAGATGCCCCTCCCTCCGCACTGGCTGCTCCCCACTGTGCCACAGAACATGCCACACTGTACAGCACTGTGCTGCCTGTCTTTGCAATCTAAATTCAAGTAATCAAACTGAGAGTGGTTGCTCTCCACCAGACAGTTTCCTGCACTGGACGAAGTCACCAGAGGCAGAGCTAGCTGGTCCCCATCACCATACATGAAATCAGACAGCGGAATTGGGTCACTGTAACGGAAGTAACAGAGAGAGTCGTCTCCTGCAGTGATGTTTTTAAATCCGGAGAGGAAGTTGTTTGCCAGTCCAACTGCATACATTGCGGATCTGAACGACTGCAGGTACCTGAAAAACAGATTGTCACTCAGATCCAGCGACACCAGATCACTCGTGTACAGACAGGCTGGAATTTCACCTGAGAGCAGGTTCCTCGCCAGGTTTACAACCGAGAGGTCACAGAACTCTGTTGTTATGCTGCCAGTGAAGAAGTTGTCATTGAGGAGGATGAGACTGGGTACCAGCCACGACAGCGTGGTCAGGTTTCCCCAGAGCCGGATGTTTCCCAGGTCAAGAAAAACAGTCACCTCAGACCAATATTGAGCAGGTACAGACCCAGAAAAGCTGTTGTTGCTCAGACGCGGATGATTCAAATTGGGCAGATTTGAGATCGAAGGGAGGGCTCCAGAGAACCTGTTGGAGGAGAGGTCAATGAATTTGACTTCACTCTTTTTTCCCTTTGGAATTTGAAAACTGACCTGCTTGCTCAGACTATTTCCTGCGACTTTGAGAGCAACGAGGTTTGTGTTGAGTAACAAGAAACCTGGAAAGGGCCCGCTAAACTTGTTGTTGGTCAGGTTTAGATAAGAGCCTTTCCAAGATGATAGATCCTTTGGAATGGGCCCAGTGAAGGCATTGTTGGATAGGTCCACCACACTCCCTCTCAATATGACGAGAGGAAAAGGGCCCGAGAAATTGTTGCTGGCCACATACAGCTCAATTGAGCCGGGAAAGGCGCTCTCTGGGAGATCTCCATGAAACCTGTTGTAGCTGAGGGTGGCAGATGTAAGGTTCCTCAGGTGCTGTAGCAGGGCCACAGGCGACCCGCTGAGCCTGTTTTTTGAAACGTCGAGGGTAGAAAGTTTCAACAGCCGGGACCATTGAAGTGGAAGGGTGCCTCTGAAGCTGTTTCTTGACATGTCGAGGGACATGACCTTGGACAGGCTTGCAAAGGAGGTGGGGAGTTTCCCGGTGAAGTTGTTACCTGCCAGTTGAAGTGTGTCCAGGTTCTCCCTAGAGGCCCCGATGCTTGTGGGAAAGGGGCTCTGGAGCTGATTGTCATTGAGATGGATTGAGGCAAGTTTTGGGAGTGAAAACAGCTTGCCGGGAATCGGACCGGTGAGTCTGTTGGCCGCCAGGTTGAGGTATGTGAGGCTTGTGAGGAGACTGATAGTAGCCGGTATGCTTTCACTGAGCTCGTTGTTGTGCAGGCGAAGCTCCCGCAACGCACCAAGGCCGGAGCTGCTGATGACTTCCAACCCCCTTCGGAAGCGGTTGTAAGAGTGGTCAAGCCGTGTGAGCACAGAGAGGTTGGAAAGGCCCATGGGCAACATCCCATAGATGTCAGTGTTGGTCATCTCGAGCTGGAGCAGGGAGCCCCCAAGGGAGGAGATATCCTGTGGGATGTTGGTGAAGTTATTGTAGCTTATGTCGAGGCTCGTGAGGCATGCCAAAGGCGAGAAGACCTCTGGCAGGTTTCCCACCATCTTCAGCAAGCTGAGGCAGAGATACTCAAGGCTGCGTAGAGAGGACAGCCAGGTGAGGTCTTGCATCTGTCTGGCGTACAACTCGCTGTAGTCAATGAAGAGAATTCTCAGGCGTGTCAGCTGCCCAATCTCTGAGGGGACGCTTGAGTTGAATGTAACGCCATCTATGGCAAGATATGTAAGAATGGTGAGTGAAGCCAGGGCAGGAGGGAACGGTAAGGGCTCAGCTATATCAATGCCATCCAGCCTGAGACTGACGACCTGCCCCCAAGCCATCACATCCAACATTGGGCCACTTGGTGCAGCAGTCCTCCACATCGGCCCCTGGCCAGTTGTACGTCAGCACCTGCATCTGCAGCTCGCGCATCACAGCCACCTGGTCCTCCCTCAGGGCCAGCCGACGTGCACCCTGCTCCATTGCTGCTTCCCGCTCCTCCATGGCAGCCATAAGTGACTGCACTGGATGCTTGTGCAGCCGCCTGTCGTCTGCCGTCTTTCGCCGGATGGACCTCAACTTGGATGGCTGCAAGTCCCACCTTGGACCTATTTCAGAACGTCTCCCATGCGCTCTCCTGCCCTCAGCCTGCCAGGGCCCTTGGACGTCCACCTCTCTCAGAAACCTTGACAGATGCTGGGTTTCCACTGCTTCTGCCACGTCTACCCCGGAGGGCATGCACGCAGTTGGACCCTTCCTTGTTCCGCTTCCCATCACTGGGGTATCTGGCGCTCGTGCTCCTGTGCCTGTCTCTGCCCTGGTATGGTAATCGTGCTTCACCCTGACACGTGTGGTGCCAGATGTTAACCGCGGCTGCTGCTGCTGCTGCTTGTGATGGTGCTGCTGGTGTTGGTGATTCTGATGTTGCTTCTTTTGATGGTGCTGCAAGTGTTGTCGCTGCTTCTGTACCCTTGTTCCCTGATGGATGCGTAGCACCAAATGATCTCGCCAAGCAGGACCTGAGCAGGGCGCAAATAGAGACAAAGGGAAAAGCTTGGTGACAAACAAGACCTTTGTGACAGTTTTCTTGCAGGATTTTTGGTAATTTATGGTGTGGAATGGAAGGGGGGAGGCTTTATGCACTTTGAAATGAACAAGCTTGCCAGTGTGCTGCAATGGTTTGGCGTGTGCTTTCATGTACTCAACGGTAGCCGTGCAGTGTCGAGGTAAAAAACATTCAAACAACAAGCAAGGAGAGGAGGGCCTTAGAGGACTCTGGTGCTTGACCTTGTTTCTGATAAACCACAGCTCAACCACAGCTCAACCACAGCTCAACCACAGCTCAACCACAGCTCAACCACAGCTCAATCACAGCTCAATCACAGCTCAACCACAGCTCAACCACAGCTCAACCACAGCTCAACCACAGCTCAACCACAGCTC
>SZWC01003168.1:93332-109332 GCA_023375785.1 Penium margaritaceum | reverse complement strand
CCCCCCCCCCCCCCCCCCACCTCCCCCCCAGCGGACTGAGGACTGACAGCGGGATGGGATGCAGACTGCATCATGCAGTGTGGGTAGAAAAACTCGTGGGGGGGGGGGGAGGCTAAGAGGCAGATAAAATGCGAGGCTGACACTGCCCACTCTTTGGTGACAAATGATGTAAATTCTTGAAACCAAAATTAATGGAAGAATTTATCCGTTACCAACGGACCGTTGGTACGATGACTTGTGATTAAAAGCCACCTACCAAAGTCACTTCATATGGAAACAGATGAGACATGGGCAGTAGACTCAGGAGCAAAGCATCACAGGACACCGCTATGTAACAAGTTCTGCTTCCTAGGCCCTATTCGTGCCATTCGCTTTGTCTGAGAACGTTTGAGAGGCTCTGGAGGATTGGGGTGGGAGCTCTATCCCTGCAAGGACCTGTCAGAGTTGTTATATATTCTTTGAGCTTTTCAAAAAAGAGCAAAGCCACCACGTTATTGTTGGCAGTTGGTGTGGCGAAACACGCCGACGGGAGAACCGTCGGGCGGCGGTCTTGTTGACCGCGCGACGGATGAGAGCGAGAGAAAAACAAAACAGGGAAGGGAAGTTCGCGACGGTGTTCACCGGTCGCGACAACCGGATGGCCGCCGGGATCGGCCCCGGCTGAAGTGTTTGGACGTACTCTCTGAGACGGGAGAGAAAATCGATGTGCCACCATCTATTTCTCAGTTTTTTTTGTGTGTGGTGCGAACCATCTTTTTGGTCGCACGTTATGTGCGAACAAGCATGTGCGCATGTGCGAGCGGCGCATGTGCAAATTAGCTTGTGACGCGATGACGCCACCGGCAAGTCACGCAAGTCATCGCAAAATTCCACGACGCGGCCTTGCCAACGCACCAAGCGAGCAAACCGTGTTTGTACGCGACTCGCCACCAAATCGTGTCACATTTCTTTTGCTTGTCGCGTCGCATGACCCCAAAAATTGAGTGTGCACGGTTCTAACCACAACAAGGGTAGAAAGTCATTTTTTGTGTCTTTTTGTGTGTGAGTCAGCCTTAGGTGGTAACTACCACTATGTGGGAGTTGTGGGTGGATTGTACAATACCACCAAGGCACCTCCAAGGGTGCAAACTAGTTCCAACTCACCATGGGAGTGAGACCTGCACCCCGGACCAAGTTCTATTATTTTTCTTGTGTGTTTCTAAGTGTCTCCGTGTATCATAGTGTGCCGGATAAATGAGGCACTTGTCTCATGTGAGTTTAACTAAGGAATTTCCTAAGTGTTCCTCAGAAATTCACCAAGATCCTCAATTTGCAGCAGTGCCATTCATTCCATACTTAACCGTTGGTGCCCAAATTTTGTGAGCATGTTCTACAACTCCTAAGCTTTCCAACGAGCCACCTCACGCTTCCTAAGATAGCCGTTTGAGTGCCTCGCAAATTGTATTGCTCAAATGACCAAGTCTCTGTCCAGAATTTCCAGAAAATCGAGGAGGTCCCAGTTTTGAGTTTGAGCCTTAGCCAAGGACATTTTTGGCCATATTTGAGCAAGCTGCAGCTGGTGGAACACGTTTAAGTTATCCAACAGTGGTATCAGAGCAGTTGGCAGAATTCTCGCCGTCCGAGACGATCGAGCGCGAGCAAGCGAGGGACGGGAACTACCGCCGTCGCAGTCATGGCCGCCGCTTTGACCAAGGAGTTCCATGTGGTGGATAATCTCGTGGGTGCATCGAACTTCATCAACTGGAAATTCTGCATGCAACTCGTGCTTGAGGAGCGCGGGATTTGGGAAGTCGTGACGGGAGTGGAACAAGTGCCGGATGCGAGCGCGGCATCGGCAAAAGTGACTGCATCAACTTCTTCCTCGGCGGCGACGCAAGGGCGTGCGGGGCAAGAGGGGGCAGCTGCTGAAAGGGCAAAAAGGTTTATGAAGGACAACCGGAAGGCGTTGATTTTGCTTGCAATGAACGTCGCTCCACCACTTATGTCGTATGTGCGGCCTTACAAGCTCGCATGTGACGCTTGGAAGGCATTGTGTAGGGTGTATGAGGCGGAAGCAGTGGCGAATCGCATGATGTTGCGGGATTGTTTTTGCAAGCTTTGCATCGGTGCGGGCGAAGGGATGCAGGACTACATCAACCGCGCGAAGGAGTTGGCGGAGCAGCTCGGAGCCGCCGGAGCCAAGGTCGGGAGCGACGAGATTATCCTCACGTTGTTCGAGGGGTTCCCTGAGTCATAACCCCTCGTGGTGGCGTTGGAGGCGCAGTCCGGTGACCTCAAGCTCGAGGAGGTCATCACAAAGCTCCTCCATGAGGAGATGCGCCGGCACTCGTGTGAAGAGAGCGGCAAGGATACCGCATACGTGAGTCGCACGCACGCATACCCAAAGATGGACGGCAACGAGAGAGCAGTCAGTGCACCACCGGGCATGGGCGTCCGGGCGTGTTTCCATTGCGGCTCCACCGACCACCTCGTCCGCGATTGCGCCGCATGGAAGGCGAAGTGCGCGAAGTGGAAGACTTCCTCCTACTCATAGAGATAGTTATGTGAGTCCCACAGAACTTAGTCCCAAACTCTTGTCACAACAGCATGGTGGGTGACTCACATCAACTAGGCGGCATCGAAAACTTGCTGGTGTTTTTTTCTGCTCATGCTGCTGATACCGCTACTAATGTTCCCCCTACTCATCATCATGACATCCTCCCCATTATTCTCCTAACCTTCTCTTCCTGCTCCCCCCATTCATCACCAAATCTGATGGAAACTGGGGCAGCCCTCAGGGAGGTGATCAGGCTCACTAAGAGCTGCCTAGGCAGGACCAACTGTTTGTGAGAGGGAGTTGCAGGTTGCACAGACAGAAAATACGGAAGAGAATGTAGGTTTGCAAAGAACGCAAATGTCTGAATCGAATCTTGAGTGAGAAAGTAAATAGTCACAGCTTTCTAACAATCCCTTATATGCCTCATTTTGCCTCGGGAGCACTGAGACACACTCTGTCAAAGTCTACCCTCTAGCACACTCTCCTAGCCTAGCGGGATGAGCGACAGTCACCTCGTCACACAAGAGAATTATGTCTCACACCAACAATCGTGGTCTGCACCTTTCTTGAAGTCTGTTGGAGGTCCTCCAGCCGCCTTTTCTCCTTGAAGGCCGCTCTCAGCCGTCCTGGGCAATAATCCTGCTGCCTTATGAGCTCAAAGTGCTCAGGTCGTCACTTGAACCCGACCCATGATCTCCAAACTTTGGAAATCCATATCTCACTCAAACGGACTTCGACTCAAGTTCCGTAAAGTGCGTTGGAACCTGTGAAACATCCTCTATGAAACTGTCATGCCAGGTTATTTTTATCAAGCAACCTGTTTTTTGTCACTTTCTGGAACTCTCATATCCATCATCCTCCCACTTTGCGAGAATAAAAATCACACAAGTCCGCACTGTCCCCTCAGCTGCTGAAAGCGGTGCGCTGCCAGTGGCTTGGTCAGAAAATATTCCAGCATCATGCTTGAAGGGCAGAACTTGATCTGCACCACCTGCTTTGCCACGAGCTCGTGGATGAAGTGGTACCGCAGGTCGATGTGCTTGGTGCGGGCGTGAAACTCGGCGTTCTTTGTCAGAGCAATGGCGCTCATGTTGTTACTGGAGATGGTGGTCGCTGTGGTCTGCTGCCGTCCAAGGCTTGCTAGCAGCTCACGCAGCCACACAGATTCCTTTGCTGCTTCACTGAGGGCGATGTACTCCACTTCGGTGGAGGACAGGGCAACGCACTCTTGCTTCTTGATCCTCCAGCTGATTGCACCTCCCCCGAGCACAAACACGAACCCACTGGTCGACCTCCTTGTGTCCAGGTCACCTCCCCAATCTGCGTCACTATAGCCGATGAGGATGGGGCTGTTTTTTCCGTTGAAGGTGAGGCAAAGGCTGCTGCTGCTGTCCACGTAGCGCAACACCCACTTAACCGCCTCCCAATGCGGCACGCCCGGATTCGCGCAAAACTTGCTGATAACTCCCACTGATTGGCTGATGTCGAGGCCTGTGCCAACTGCTGCGTACATGAGGCTCCTAACTGCTGCTTGGTATGGCACTTCTTCCATGCAGCTGCTCTCTTGCCTGCCGTGGGGAGTCTGCGTCATGCTCAGCTTTAATCCCACTTCCATTGTTGTAGCGGCCTTGCGCCCTCCTGCCATGTTGAAGCGCTCAACAATGTCGCTCACGTACATGCTCTGCGACAGCTCCAAAGTCTGCTGGTGCCGGTCGCGCTTGACCTGAAGGCCAAGGTAGTAACTGAGCTCTACCATGTCCTTCATGTCAAACCTGGCAGCAAGGGACTGCTTCACATCATCCAAAAGAGACTTGGAGTCAGATGCAATGAGCAGATCATCAACATAGAGCAAGATGATGATCTGGCTTGCCTCTTGTGTGCGCCCATAGACAGCATGGTCTGCTTTACTGTGCACAAAGCCAAGGCCAGCCAACTGCTCATCCATCTTGTGGTACCATGCTCGAGGGACTTGCTTCAGGCCGTAGAGGGCCTTCACAAGCTTGCACACCAAATCCTCCTTTCCCTCCACCACATACCCCTCCGGCTACTCCATGTACACATCCTCCTCAAGGTCACCATTCAGAAATGCACAAGTCACATCCGTTTGGTGCACCTCCCAGTCCATAGCAGCAGCAAGTGCGAGGATCGCTCGGATGGATGGGAACTTTGCGACAGGTACAAATGTCTCATTGTAATCCACATCCTCAGTTAGCGCACACCCCATTGCAACCAGCCGTGCTTTGCACCTGAGCACCTTACCATCCGCACCACGCTTGCGCCTGAAGATCCACCGGCATCCAATCACCCGGCTGCCACGTGGAGCTTCCCCGAGGATCCAGGTGCCATTCTTCATGAGCGTACCATACTCCTCGTCTGCTGCGGCACGCCAATCTGCCGCCTTGGCTCTACGCATGGCTTAAGCAAATGTGGCTGGGTCATCGGTGACTGTGAGGAAGAGAAGCTTGAGATCAGATCACTCTGTTGGTGGTGGAACGGTGCACAGGTTCACCAGCTCCTCCAATGGCCTCTGTTTGCTTGCGAGGCACTCGGATCACCTCATCGGCTCCCCACTGTCCATTGCACCTTTGTTGATGCGTGTGGACTGTCATGGCAGCTGTTGTACATTGTTTTGTTGCTCCTCCTTATCAGATTCGGCTGCTGGCTCCTTCTCCTTCTTAGCTCCCTCCACCTCCTTGTCATTACTGCTGTCACCGCCATCTTCTGCACTGTCCTCTTCTACTACCAGAACGTCTCCCACTTCAGGTACAAGTGTGGGAGCAAGTGGAACGGCAGTCATAGGGCTCCAAGTCCAGCCCTTCACGTCCTCTTGAAAGATGATGTCGCGGCTGTGGATGATCTTGCAAGCAGCGAGGTTGTAGAGGCGGTATCCAATGGTGTCGCAACCAAGAAAGGCCGCCTTCACCGACTTTGCTTCCAGCTTGTTGCGGTTGCCAGCAGGCACGTGCATGAATGTGCCACACCCGCAGACTTTCAGGTGCGTCACTGTTGGCTTGCGTTCTGTCCATGCCTCCTCCGGTGTCATCAGTGGCACGGCGCGCGTGGGACTCCAGTTTGTCAGGTGCACGGAAGTGTTGACCGCTTCCGCCCAAAAGGTTGGCGGGAGCTCCACATCTTTGAGCATGCTCCAAAGATGCTCCATGAGCGTGCGGTTCGCGCGTTCGGCCACGCCGTTTAGCTCCGGTGTTCCAGGTGGGGTGACCTCGTGCCTGATCCCGCGATGCTTGAGGAAGGTGCGGAAGTCGTTGGAGAGGTACTCTCCTCCACTGTCGGTACGAAGCACCTTCAACCGCCTGCCACTCTCATTCTGTGCAACAACAATCTACACCTTGAAAGCATCAAAACACTCATCCTTGCCAGCCAAGAAGGACACCCATGTCTTCCTGGACTTTTCGTCAATCAACGTGAAAAAGTACAACTTGCCGGACAAGGACTGTGATGGCATGGGACCGCACAAATCAGAGTGAACGAGTGAGAGAAGCTCAGCCGCCCCCTTCCCTTCCCCCGTGAAATAAGCGCAGGTTTGCTTCCCTTCAATTCAGCTCTCACAAGCGGATGCACCAGGCTGCTTCACCCCCTTAAGCTCCAGGCCACGGACCATCTGCTGCATGGAGATGATGGCACCAAAGCCGAGGTGACTGAGCCG
Organism: Penium margaritaceum; assembly: GCA_023375785.1. NCBI lineage: Eukaryota > Viridiplantae > Streptophyta > Zygnematophyceae > Desmidiales > Peniaceae > Penium > Penium margaritaceum. The sequence continues at coordinate 103,132 of SZWC01003168.1, read as the reverse complement.
GCGATTCTAGAGGCCGATGTCGTGTTTTCCCTCTCTCGCCGCCAACGCTGAGTCGGCTTCCTTCTCCGACGCCACGTAGAGGTGGTAAAGACCGTCTTCCTTGTTTGTTTTTGCAAGCACACGGCCTGCATGGGCAGAGATGGTGTAGCCACCATTCTCAAAGCAAACCTGCATGCCTTTGGAGATGAGAGATGAGACAGAGAGGAGGTTAGCTGCCAGCCCCGGAACATGGAGCACCCCCTTCACACGACGTTCCACGTGCTTACCCTCAACAGAAGCACAAAACACAATCCAACCCTTCCTAACCACTATTTGCACATGATTATCCGCCATGTACACCCGACGAGGCCCAATGACGGTGTACATGTGGAGGTAGATGTGGAGGTAGATGTGGAGGTAGATGGTTGCAAGGGCGCGGTCACGCTTCTCGCGGTAGGTACAGGCCGCGACAGGGAAGAGGGAGCTTTCTGCTGGTTCCTTGAGTTATGGTTAATTGCCCCAACTTTACACACTTCATGATCAGTGTATCAAAAAGTGTTTTTCTGCATGCAAGCATTTTTCAAAAAACATCCACATCACTGCATGTCAGGAAAGCCCACATGAACTTTCCTTTTCTTTAATTTAAAATTTAATGGGCTCTATGTCATAAATAGCAGTTTCTGCGAACAGTCCATGTTCACTGGTTTGTTCACTTCCCAATACACTTGTTGATACACAGTTTCATGGGCAAGGCCATTGGTCATATATGGGTTCCTTCTCCTTCTCATCCACTTGGCTCAAGAAACCCTTCTCCATCAGCACCATCTTCATGTTGTTGCTCCAGTTGACGAAGTTCTTGCCTTTGAACTTGGCGATGTTGACACCGGCCACCATAGAAGCGGATGTCGCCATGGCAGTACAACGTTTAGCCCACAGACGGCTCTCTCACACAACAGGGTGCAAGGAATGCCTCAAGGATGAGACAAAGCCTTGTTCTAGCTGTGATACCAATGATGGAAACAGGGCCAGCCCTCAGGGAGGTGATCAGGCTCACTAAGAGCCGCCTAGGCAGGACCAACTTTTTGTGAGAGGGAGTTGTAGGTTGCACAGACAGAAATTACGGAAGCAAATGTAGGTTTGAAGAGAACGCAAATATCTGAATCAACTATTGAGTGAGAAAGTCCATATTCGCAGATTTCTAACAAGCCCTTATATGCCTCATTTGGCCTATGGAGCACTGAGACACACTATGTCAAAGTCTACCCTCTAGCACACTCTCCTAGCCTAGCGGGATGAGCGGCAGTCACCTTGTCACACAAGAGAATTATGTCTCACACCATTTGGACGACCAACAATCATGCTCTGCACCTTCCTTGAAGTCTCTTGGAGGCCCTCCAGCCACATTTTCTCCTTGAAGCCGCTCTCAGCCGTCCTGCCCAATAATCCTCCCGCCTTTTGAGCTCAAAGTGCTCAGGTCGTCACTTGAACCCGACCCATGATCTCCAAACTTTGGAAATCCATATCTCACTCAAACAGACTCCGAATCGAGTTCCGAAAAGTGCGTTGGAACCTGTGAAACATCCTCCATGGAACTGTCATTCCAGATGATTTTTATCGAGCAACCTTTTTCTTGTCATTTTCTGGCACTCTCATATCCATCAATGTCCTCCTAATTTGCCTCTTCCCCTTCCCCTTCTCATAATTCTACCCTCATCAACCGTCTTCTTGCATAGTTTTTTTATCCTTCTTGCTTGCCTGAGACATGGGCAAGCCACAAGTGTACTCAAGTCCATGCCACTACAATCATGGGAAGGTGGATGATGACAAAGTTCAATATGGAATCCTGCTCGCCCCGGAGATGATGTGCATTCTGTCTTCCACCAAACTACCTCTCTAACAGATCCTTGCAGGCATAATGCTCCCAAAACCCAAGTTGCAAGAGCCTCGCAAACTTATTCAGGCTCAACGAATGGTTGAGATAGGGCCTAGGAGGCCGAACCTGTCACGTTGTGCAGCCATGGGATGCTTTTCTCCTGAGTCTACTGCCCATGTCCCATCTGGTCCGATCTGCTGTGAAGTTTGGTAAGTGGCTACAACTCACTTGCCCCACGTCATTGTAAAGATGCACACGTTTGGTTTTAAGAATCTGCAGTATCGTGTCACCAGAGGAGTAGGCAGTGTCGGTCTCACGATGCAATAGCCACTCAGCCCCCCTCCTAGTGTTTCTGCACCCACTACATGCCATCCAGCGGTCACTCCAAAACCTACTCCCCTACACAAGCATATGTGGAGTACAACCCATTCCCAGTGGACCCTCAATCATCACCGCCACCTCCGTGGTTGGAGTTTCCTATATCGGATGCTAACAATCTCATGTAGCAGGCGCTACAAGAGGGTGTGACATTCTTACACTGATTTGGCACCGGCGGCATCACAAGTGCAGTGTGAGGTGGTAATGGTCCTGCTTATGGTGTTTTTGAAGCTGGTGCTGCCTTCAGCAACTTGTTGCTAGTGTAGGAAGAACTGACACTGCAGGGTACATGCCACCTCCGTTGTGGGGCTGCCCAGGTGGATCAGGGCGGATCCACAACTAGAGCTGCTACTGCTGCCTTTTCCCCTTGCATTCCCGTGCAGCACATATCAGATGTTGGATTCCAGGCTGTGATGGATGAGGGCAATGCTTTAGTCTACGGTCCAGTTGCAGGCATCAAGAAAAATTGGAAGGCCCACTAGTCTGGTCACCGCCCCTCTGTTGGCCACCAACCCAGCCTCACTTTGGGGCTATGCTGTTTGTTTTGGAGGGGGCAACCACTGCTGCAGTTGTTATTTCTATCTCCTACTCTCCGGCATTGTTGCAACCATTGCACTCTCTGGCCAACAGCTGGGCATACGTCTAGTCCAAGGCTTAGGATAGTGTAAAAGAGCAAGGCATATGTCGAGGGACAGGGATGAGGGCCGAGGTCAGCCACAAATTAGCTACTGATTCTCCCACAACCTAGCTCTGATTCAGAGGTAGGTTGTAAGAGGCACAACCTAGCTTCTTGGCATCAAAGCTTCTGACGCCACAATGCCATGTGATTGGGTGCCACAAGAAGGGGGGACTCGAGGAGCACAGGGAAACAAAGCGGAAGCGCCAAGGGGTAAGGGAAAAGTTCAAGTGCAATGCAATTTTCCAGGAAACGTTTGGAGCGGAAACCTCTTCCGGTAAGTGGCAAGGGAAATGTCTTTCGGTAAGCGGGAAGAAAAAACCTACTTTGTTTGTGAATGAACTAAAGAGAACTTCGTGTTTGGTGTAGAAAATGGACACATCACCTTCAATGATGAAGAAGGAATGTCTGTATTGCGCACGAGAGTGGAATGTCCAAGGAGAGAGGAAATGAGGTTCCAAGAATATGAGAAAGGTTAACCCCTAACATAGATGATGCAGGAAAGTCATTATAAAAGATGTGCATAGGATGAAGGATTCAGATACCGAACAGAGAAAGGCATTATGGTGAAAGAAACGTGTATTACATGTTCCATAAACAGGTTCCAATAAACGTTTTTTATAATACTGGAACCTGAAATCGTGTTTGAATTTACAATCAAAGAATTCATTGTGGAAAGAACTTTGTGGGAAAATAATGGTGTTGTGGTGTACATCGAAACAAATGAAGAAGCATCGGGGAGGAACCCAACCAAGAAGGGATATTTAAAAAATGAAAACTTATTCAAAAGTGAAATGGAACAGAATGTGATAATGGTATGAATAAAATAAATAAGTAAGTAAAGAATGTGGGGAGGTGATTCGGAGCGGGTGACGGAGTGAAACCGTGACGAGACGGGAGGTGGTGTGGCATTTGACACAGTGGTGGTTGAATGAAACACTACTGCCAGGTACGCCGATCTGGATGGAAGAAGCAACGGAGGTGCGCAGAGCGCGCCGGGAGGTGCGAGCACAGCCACGCATCCCGTGGTTGCGTACATCCCCCCGGTGCAGAAATTATTTAGGAGAAATGGACCGACAGAACTTAGAGGCAAAACATTCGGCGCGTACAAGCAATTGTACACTACTGCCAGGTACGCCGGTCTGGATGGAAGAAGCACCGGAGTTGCACAGAGCGCGCCAGGAGGTGCGAGCGCAGCCACGCACCCTGTGGTCGCGTACAACCCCCCGGTGCAGAAATGATCTCAGAGAAATGGACCGACAGAATTGAGAGACAAAACATTTGGCGCATAGAGGAAGTCGTACACTACTACCAGGTATTCCGGTCTCGATGGAAGAAGCACCAGAGGTGTGCAGAGCGCGTCGGGAGGTGCGAGCGCAGCCACGCACCCCGTGGTTGCGTACACCCCCCGGTGCAGAAATGATTTTAGAGTAATGGACCAACAGAATTGAGAGGCAGAAAATTCCATGCGTACAGGCAGTCGTACACTACTGCCAGGTACTTCGATCTAGATGGAAGAAGCACCGGGGGTGTGCAGAGCGTGCCGGGAGGTGCGAGCGCAACCACGCACCCTGTGGTCGCGTACACCCCCCCTGTGCAAAAATGATTAAGAGAAATGGACCAACAGAATTGAGAGGCAAAAAAATCGATACGTACAAGCAGTTGTACACTAATGTCAGGTATGCTGGTCTGGATGGCAGAAGCACCGGAGGTGCGCAGAGCGCGCCGGGAGGTGCGACCGCGGCCACGCACCCCGTGGTCGCGTACACACCCCCGGTGTAGAAATGATTTCGGAGAAATGGACTGACAGAATTGAGAGGCAAAAGAATCGGTGCACACAGGCAGTTTTATACTACTTCCAGGCACGCCGGTCTGGATGGAAGAAGCACCGGAGGTACGCTGAGTGCGCCGGAAGGTGCGAGCGCAGCCACGTACCCTGTGTTTTCATACATCCCTCCCAGTGCAGAAATGATTTCGGAGAAATGGACGAAAAAAATTGAGAGGAAAACATTCGGCGCATACAGGAAGTCGTACACTACTGCCAGGTACACCGGTCTAGATGGAAGAAGCACCGGAGGTGTTCATAGCGCGCCGGGAGGTGCGAGCGCAGCCACGCACCCCGTGGTCGCGTACACCCCCCGGGTGCAAAAATGATTTCGGGGAAATGGACCGACAGAACTGAGAAGCGAAACATTGGGCACGTATAGGCAGTCGTACACTACTGCCAGGTATGCCGGTTTGGATGTAAGAAGCACCAGAGGTGCACAGAGCCCGCCGGGAGGTGCAAGCGCAGCCACCCCGTGGTCGCATAGACCCCCACGATGCTGAAATGATTTTGGAGAAATGGACCAAAATAATTGAGAAGCAAAAAATTCGGTGCGTACAGGCAGTCGTATACTACTGCCAGGTACTCCGGTCTGGATGGAAGAAGTACCGGAGGTATACAGAGTACGTCGGGAGGTGCGAGCGCAGCCACATACCCCGTGGTCGCGTACACCCCCCCGGTGCAGAAATGATTTCGGAGATATGGACCGACAGAATTGAGAGGCGAAACATTCGGGGCGTACAGGAACTTGTACATTACTTCCAGGTACGCCGATCTGGATGGAAGAAGCACCGAAGGTGTTGCTTCGCCAGGGCACAAGGATGCGCTGAGACTCGAACACACGCCAGTGAAGAGCGCACATCCCTCCGATTTTGCTGAGCTCACGCCTTCTGTGCTCCAAGGAAATCTGTGTCCACCTCCCATTCCCTCAACCTCTCAGCCACCCGTGTGTTTGCCCTCGCCGTCCAACCCAATCCCATCCTTGTGCCCTGACAAGCGGTCCCTCCGATTTCGCAGTCGTTTCAGGCAATATAGGTGGCATGCGGGACGCCCACGGCGTCTTTGGTCTCGCTGACCTCCCTGGGACAGCTGGCCCAGCTGCGCCAAGCCACATGAATACGGCCAGTGCGGACTGCAATGTCTCGACCATCCACCGTCACATAGGACGACCCATGCCGCCCGACCCCTGGGGAGGGTCAGGGGATGTGGTTGCCCTGCGCGCTCTAGAGAGCCTGTTGGCATCAGCAAGGGCAGCAGCAGGAGCAGCAGCGTCAGCAGAAGCAGGCGGGGTAAGAGAGTCAGCCCTAGTTGCTGCTGCCGGTGGTTCGAGTTTCCTCCCGGCACCATCATCAACATCATCATCACCATCACCATCGTTATCGTCATCAGCTGCCTTCAGTTTGATGCATCCACACTCCTCCAGGCCAGCATCTTCTTCTCTCCTCCACTCTCTTCTCCACTTGTCATCGTCTTCTTCCATCGCTGGCGCTCCGCTTGGTGGTGCAGGGCTTCTTGGAAACAGTGATGTTGTTGCTGCTGCCGGTGCTGCTTCTGCCACTTCACCAGCAGCAGCGACTGCTGCTGCTGCTGCTGCTGCTGCTGCTGCTTTTGCTGCTGCTGGTGACACGGCTGCAGCAGCCCAGAAAGGAATGTCACCCGATCCGCTTCCGGCGCTGAGACTCGAACACACGCCAGTGAAGAGCGCACATCCCTCCGATTTTGCTGAGCTCACGCCTTCTGTGCTCCAAGGAAATCTGTGTCCACCTCCCACTCCCTCAACCTCTCAACCACCCGTGTGTTTGCCCTCGCCGTCCAACCCAATCCCCCCAGCGCTCGCGCCCGTGTCACCCTCCCCCTCCACCCATCATAAACATGACGGGTGGAGGGGGAGAGAGAGACTTGTGAGAGAGAGGACGGAGATGACGGGAGACAGTGGTTGTGCGGAGCCGGGAGTTAGCCGTGGCTAACAGTCCCTCGGGGCTGTGAGGGGGAATGAGCTCTCGAGAGCTGTGAGGGGGAACCGCTCTCGAGAACTGTAAGGGGGAACCGCTCTCGAGAACTGTGAGGGGGGCGAGGCGTTGGGGACTTAATGCGAGAGGAGATCGAGGCGAGATATGTGAGAATCATTTTTGGAAAAGAATGAGCTCGACGGGGGAGCGAGAGTGACCCCTATCGGGTCGCCCTCGCTCCCCAGATTGCGGTTCGCCCTAGAGTGTGGCAAACCACATAAGGGGTGCATAGGACACCAGCGCGCACAATGTCTCGTGCGACCCAGACGGGGTGACGCAACGAGGCCTACGTCTCGTAATAAGTCAGCACGACCTCGCATGTCAAACAAGAAGTGAGACTAAACTAGGCTAGCTAACGCAAGTAGTCACAGGAGTGTTTACTACTTTAACATGATAGCGCAAGCAAGGGTGCATGTCCCAAGAAAAGAGCTTGAACATCACACCACAAGCTCCAACAGCGCAGAGCAATACAGAGGAAGACGGCAGGCACAAGGCGCCGACAGACGGAGCACGCCAGGCGACACCATCGCGGAAGTGCACGGCCGAGAGGAGCGTAAGTGAGGGGCACGGAGAGGAGAGCCCGGCCAGAAGCACCCTGCTAATGACATCCCACCAGGAGTACCACCCCAGTAGCGCCCGTCCAAAACACCCCACCAGGAGCACCACACCAGTAGCACACCATCAGAAGCACGCCACCGAGGCTCCCGCCAGCAGCCCCTACCCAGAAGCACCCGGCGAGGAACACCCAATCGCCACACCCCTGCCAGGAGCGCCAGGCGGCGACGAGCGGTAGTCCTGACGCGCGCAGCGAGGACGGGGAGAATCAAGGACCTCTGGTGTCGGCCCTCCTCGGCGATGCGCGCCCCCAAGACGAGGTGCCACCGCGAGAGCGTCAGGGACCTGCACATGACCGAGCAGAGGCACAGAACAAACGAGGGGCAAGAAGAGAGAGGAAAGGGAGGGGGGGTAGGGGGGGACGACAAGGGGCATGGACAGGAACCGAGGAGCGAGACGAGCCGGCGGCGAGGGGCGGTGGCGACGAGGGAGGTCAGAGGTCAACAACCTGCATGCAGCGAAGGGAGAGGGGAGAGATGAGAATAGCAGGGATACAATCATTGAGGAAATGACCGGAGAACCCTCGCAAGCAACAGGGGACGGGAGAGGAAGAGGAGGGAGAAGAGTCAGTCAGCCGGGAGCAAGGTGCGAAGGCCGACTGCGGCGATGCTGGAGGCAAAAGCAGGCTGGTGAAGGGCATTAGTAAGGAAGTCGGCAAGCTGAAACTCCGCGGAGATGAACCGCAGGCACACGTCGTCAGCGGCAACAACGTCGCGGACGTAGTGGTGCTCGACGTTGATGTGTTTTGTGCGATGGTGAAGCGCACCTGCATTCCTGGACATAGCCAGACCGCTCTCACTGTCAGTGTATAGGGGCACGGGTGGCGTGGGGAGATGGAACTCGCCAAGGAGACTCTGGAGCCACACAGCCTCAGCGTCGGCGCTACCCAGGGCCATGTACTCAGCCTCTCCCGTGCTCCGAGCGACGTAATCCTGCTTGCCGCTGCGCCAGGAAACGGCGGCGGCACCGAGAGGGAAGACGAAGCCACTGCGGCTCTGAGCGTTTGCGTCACGGGCGTAATCGCTGTCAGCGTAGCCCTCAAGGAGCGGCACACCCGAGACGGCCGGAAAGGCGAGGCCAGTCCAGGCAGAGCCAATGACATAGCACAGGACATACGCAGCCGCACGGAGATGGGCCGTGCGTGGCTCTCGAGCGTACTGAGCAAGGACGTTCACCGCACAAGCGATGTCCAGACGAGTGGTGCCTGCGAGGTACGTGATGGCCCCAACGATGGACTGAAAGGCGACGGCGGACTCGAGCTCGCCAGATGCCGTGTCGTGGGCAACCCGGAGGGCAAGCTGGGTACCCGGCGGCATGGGGGAGGAGGCCGCAGGGAGAGGCCGCGACAGGTCGACAATGGAGGAGAAGCGGTCGACGAGAGTAAGGATGTAGCGCTCCTGGTGAACAAGGAGGCAGCCAGGGAGACGCTCGAGCTTCATCCCGAGAAACATGGTGGCGAGGCCGAGGTCTTTCATACGGTACGTCGAGGAGAGGAGGCCCTTAGCCTCGACGATCGCAGTGGAGGACGGCGAGGTGATGAGCAGGTCGTCGACGTACACCAAAATGAAGGTAGGCACCACAGAGGTGCTGCCAATAAAGAGGGAAGGGTCGGACTGGCTGGGACGGAAGCCGCCACGGACAAGGGTGGAGGTGAGCTCCTCGTTCCAATAACGAGGGGACTGGCAGAGGCCGTAGAGCGCCCGACGGAGGCAACACACCTTCGCGGAGCCGTCGGAAAAACCGGGAGGCTGAACCATGTACAACTCCTCATCGAGGCGGCCGTGAAGAAAGGCATTGTTGACATCCATCTGGTGAAGCTCCCACTGGAAGGAAGCGGCCACACAGATGACGACGCGAACGGTGGTGAAGCGACCGACCGGAGCGTAGGTTTCGCCGAAGTCAACGCCAGGGACCTGAGAGTATCCCTTGGCAGTGAGACGAGCCTTGTAGCGATCGAGCGTACCGGTAGCGGTGAACTTCCGACGAAGAACCCATTTGGCCTTGATCGCCTTGCGACCGGGGGGAAGGTCAACGAGCTCCAAGACGCCATGGTCAGAGAGCGCAGCTAACTCGGCGAGGCACGCCGCATGCCAGTCGGCGGCGTCGGGACGGGACAGGGCCTCGGCAAGAGTGAGAGGGTCAGAGGCATCAGCAGGCGAGGGGGAGGAGGCTGTAGGAGGGGTGGATGTGACGGCGAGGACGCGAGCGACAGTCGCGGGAGCGCCGGCGAAGCGGTGGTCAGTGCAAACATCCACGGCTCGGCGGAACTCAAGGTGAAAGAAGTGACGACCGTGAGCGTGACCGGGGTGAAAGGTGTACGGAAATAGAGGGCGGGGACCAGAGGCGGAAGATAGGGAGGAGACGGGGCACAAGTCCGAGCCAGGGGGCAAGGCAGAAGGGGCAGGCAGCGATGCGAGGGAAGGGGAAGGGGGAGAGGCTGCAGGA
>SZWC01003168.1:61356-82967 GCA_023375785.1 Penium margaritaceum | reverse complement strand
AATAGCCCAGAGTTAAGAGTTCAGGGGCCAAAGGCCCAGGGTCCCTAGGCTAGACTAGGTCTAGTCGGCCTCAAAGCCGAAAGCCAAGGGCCTAGCGCCCGGGAACGGCAGCCACAGCTACAGCTAGAGCTAGAGCCGGCGAAGGTGGAGCCACGGTGCCAGGGCCGGAAGACGGAGATCCAGAGGCAGGCGGCCGAGCCAGTGCGAGTCCAAGGGGCCGAAGGCCGAGCGTGGAGTGGGAAAGAGTGGAACCGAAGCGGGGGAAAGAAAAGTCGAACCTGCACAGAGGCAAACGAACAGGGGTCAGACAGGGGAAAAACGAGGGAAGGGGAAGAGAAAGCGGCAGGGAACAAGAAGACGAAGGACAGCGGAGTTGGGCGGGGGAACGGGGAGAATGGAACGAGAGAGAGGCCCCGAGAGGGGCAGACCTGAAGTGAGGAGGAGACGGACGGCTGGACGAGGCGAAGCAGGCGAGAGCAGGAAGGCACCCGCCAGAATGAGCGGCACCCGCGGCGAGAGCAGCTGGGTCGGGCGACAGCGGTGTGAGCGAGGACGACGGCGGCGCTAGCAACGCCGACGGCCGACAGCGACGGGCGGAAGCGGAAGCGGAAGAAGCGAAGCCCACAGGTCCGGTCAGTGGCTTGAAACCATGTTGAACATGACGGGTGGAGGGGGAGAGAGAGACTTGTGAGAGAGAGGACGGAGATGACGGGAGATGGTGGTTGTGCGGAGCTGGGAGTTAGCCGTGGCTAACTGTCCCTCGGGGCTGTGAGGGGGAATGAGCTCTCGAGAGCTGTGAGGGGGAACCGCTCTTGAGAACTGTGAGGGGGAACCGCTCTCGAGAACTGTGAGGGGGGCGAGGCGTTGGGGACTTGGTGTGAGAGGAGATCGAGGCGAGATATGTGAGAATCATTTTTGGAAAAGAATGAGCTCGACGGGGGAGCGAGAGTGACCCCTATCGGGTCGCCCTCGCTCCCCAGATTGTGGTTCGCCCTAGAGTGTGGCGAACCACATAAGGGGTGCATAGGGCACCAGCGCGCACAATGTCTCGTGCGACCCAGACGGGGTGACGCAACGAGGCCTACATCTTGTAAGAAGTCAGCACGACCTCGCATATCAAACAAGAAGTGAGACTAAACTAGGCTAGCTAACGCAAGTAGTCACAGAAGTGTTTACTACTTTAACACGATAGCGCAAGCAAGGGTGCATGTCCCAAGAAAAGAGCTTGAACAGAAGGTGCACTGAGCGTGCCAGGAGGTGCGAGCGCAGCCACGCATCCCATGGTCATGTACACCCCCCCGGTGCAGAAATGATTTCAGAGAAATGGACCAAAAACATTGAGAGGCAAAACATTCGGCGCGTACAGGCAGTCGTATACTACTGCCAGGTACGCCGGTCTAGATGGAAGAAGCACCGGGGGTGCACAGAGCACGTCGGGAGGTGCGAGTGCAGCCACGCACCCTGTGGTCGCGTACACCCCCCCGGTGCAGAAATGATTTCGGAGAAATGGACCAACAGAATTGAGAGGCGAAACATTTGGCGCATACAGGAAGTCGTACACTACTGCCAGGTGCACCCTTCTTAAATTTAGCATTAAATGTATTATTATTTTATAGGGATGGTGACTAGAACCGGCCCTCAACTTCCATTCTGGGTTCAACATCCCCGCGAAATTGCTCAAGTTGCCACCCCCCCACCCATCTCCCATCGTTTTTTTTTCTCTACTGCGGTTCACCTTCCATCTCTGTCCATGTTTGAAAGGCGAGTACGAACGACCAAATTTTTCCATCTACATCATTGGAATATTGACTGTCCCACCACATTGAACAGTATTCTCCTCCTTTGTTGATGGAATAGGCCTTATCACACCGTGTGGAACATGATTCACCCACTTTGTCGACAATATAGGCATTGATGAGTCATCTGCAGCAGGTTTTCTTAGATTGATTAACAAAATAGGTACTTTTCCATCATATGCAAGAGGAGTTTTCATCTATGTCGACGGAAATCCCATCTTTCTGTTCTCTACAACTGAGTTTTTCTTCTCTTTGAACCTGGTTCATATCAAACGGGTTTTTTTTTCTCATGGGGAAAATAGGAATAGTCCCGTCACAAGTTTTCCTCTTTTATGCAACTGGTCTTATCCAAATAGTCATTGACGTGGAAGTGGGTTTTTCCTCTTAGTCAACAATATAGGCGTTGACGACTCTTGTGCAACAGAGGTTTCATCATTCATCCACGGAATGAGTGTTTCCCGTCAGATGAATCAAGGCTTTCTCCTTTGTTGTCAGATATCAAACTTTCCCGTTGTCTACAACAGGGTTCTCCATCACTTCAACGGAACCTGAATTCTCATTTCATAGGAAACAGGTTTAATCACTTGCATAGACAGAGTAACAGTTGTCCCGTCACATGCACCTGGAAATATTTCGTCTTGTCAACAAAAGAGGTATATGTGATTCAAATCGAACTATCATTTTCTTCATCCTGGTTGACGCAATAGGAATTTACCTTTCGTATGCAAAGGAATTTCCTCCTTTGTGCACGTTACAGGATTTTACATGCGCCTGGGTTTTCCTCTCTGTCGACAAGATGGCCGACCTGAAAAACAGGTTTTCCCTGTTTGTTCTTCTGTTTTCCCTGATGTCGTGAAGACGGGTGCAGCCTTCAGAACGTGTGGTTCAATATTAGAACGTCAGTGTGCCTCGTAAGTAAACTCCTTTCCCTTTGGTGTCGGCTCTGGTCTAAGCCCCAATGCAGTTAGCGCGCACTCGCAGAATCCGTAGCTGATTGGTGTTGCAACATGCCGCATCAACTCCAGTGAGCATAGTCGATCCATGGCCATTGCTGTGGGTCCAAGACCCTGTCAGAGGCCTGTCATGTGTCACCCCTTCAACCATGGCGGAAGCCGGGCGGTCAACTAAGAGCGCTCCTAGGCCTATCGGGTCAATCATCATCCTTCTCCCCTTCTTGGTTGCGTGGGTGGTCCACGGGCGGTTGCCGCCTTTTTCCGTGCACATCCTTCACCCAACCATGAGTTTCTTTAGGATTCATTTTGTGTACTAGAATTCCCATACTCCCCGTCTAGTTTCGTTCTTTGTGCTATTTTTGTTTATCTTCAGGGTTCATAGCGTCCGTCCCTTGTTTTATATAACATGGTCTCCTCACGTGCCTGCCATTTTTCCGTGTCCAAACTATTTTTCTGCTTGCACAGTCGCCAGCGCTCTGTGCCTTCCGCTTCTGTTTTGTTGAAAGACTTGTGGGTCCAATGTCCATGTGTATGACTTGACATTGTTGCACATTTCTGGCCAGATGGTACGACCATCCCGCCAAGGTGGGAGAGATCCGCGACCCAGTCATGGTGTCGGTGTGAGCTACAACAGCCATCCACCTCTAGCTCGATGAACGCAACATCACCTTTTGCCACTCGGTGCAGTCAGATGGCCTGTTGACATTGCACTGTTGCGCAGAAATTCTGGCATTCTGAACGTCAGATGCCACATTTGCAAAGAAACTGGGAGGAATACCATCGCAACAGATCTCGTCCGTTTGTATGATGCTGATCGAGCTAGCTTTCCTCCCCCATCTCATCGGACGAAGAGAAATTTTCGTGACAGTGATGTCATTGCCAGACTTGTGGGCAGCGGTGGTATGTGGATATGCCCAAACAGGAGATGCGGGGGAAGACACTCTACTGCACTGCGCACTAAGGATGGAGCTGGCAGGTTCGCAAGCACGGCTGGACACATCAGATGGTACTGCAGAAGGTACGTCTGGTCTGCATGTATATGGTTTCATTCTGAAAATGGAACAGAGTCGAGTGTCATGTGTAGTCAAAATGTAACGAATTGTAGGTAACCTAAACAACTGTACTTTAGATGTGAACGTACTGAGAACTGGACTCAAATATTACTTTCTGTTTTCCAGGTGTGCCGTTCTTGGCCTGAAGGTTGAAGACTTTGAAGGCCTGTTTTTTTAGTGATGAAGCTTCTAACACATGGGCTCAAAACCCAGAGAAATCAATATGCCCTCACTGTGCACCCAATGTCGGGCATTCCTACAAGTGTTGCCCAGATGCGCCAGATCTACCTGGCCCTGGAATCACTGCACCTAATGCCCGTGTCCCTGCGATGCCTGCTGGTTTTCTCCGCGCATTTCGTAACATCGTGGATGAACAAGGGGAAGGTGGTGCTGGTGGTGGAGATGGTGCTGGTGGTGGTGATGGTGCTGGAAGGGGAGACAGTGATGGAGGAGATCGCGGTGGTGGTGGTGGCAGTGGTGGTGGCGGTGGTGGTGGTGGTCGTGGTGGTGGCGGTGGTGGGCGCGGTGGTGGTGGCGGTGGTGGCGGTGATAACGCGTATGGCGAGAGTGATGGAGATGTGGGCGATCCAAGTGGAGGGGCAGAACACCGCCCCGTTGAGCCAAGTGAATGCTACCACCGTTGAGCTGACTTGAACTCTCATCCATCGGTATTCATTCACCTAGGTGAACATTGCGATTTTAGAATTTTTCTGAATTTACGTAGATTGGTTTGATCCAGAAGTTGCGCGAATGCCTGCAGGTTTGTCAAGCTCCAAGAGTGACATTATTTGATTCCACACCGAACTATGTATTTGAGAGGCGCCATCTGCGGTCTCATCACAGAGCAGCAAAGAACTATGATCCACCTGAAGGAGAGAGTTGTGAGAGTCTCCTCTCACGCTTTGAAAGTGAACTCGATCTACCTCAATTCAAGGGAACAGTGGCCTACATTGGAGAGTATGCAGCTGTCTTGCCCGACTTTGATCACAAGAAGAAAGCAGCATGGGTTCCCTGTCTGCCAGTTCCAAACCCCCCTGGCCAGTTTTCTCCTCCTATCACAACATGGAGGGAGTTGGCTGTTATTGTGCCTATGTAGGAAAGCACCAGAAGTGCATTCACACACAGTGGGCAGAAAAATATCTTGTTAGACCTCCGACTGCAATGTACCATGAACTCTTTCCGCTGGTATCTCTGGTCATTTCTCAGAACGTGTATCCCACGTTTTTGTGACTGGATTCGTCATTGGTTGTGTGGGGTTTGTTGGAAGGTCAAGACTCCAGATAGTTCCGTTGCTTCTGTGACGATGGGTTTGGGAAGTGTACCCGCCACTTGGAAATGCTTCAAGAGCACCATCGAGAGGCTGAAACCTGGTTTGCACCCACAGAAAATGACTAACTCCGCCGCATGCACCGTGTTCACAAAGTGGTGGTGGAGATTGACACCTGTTCGACTTGTGACCCGTCTGTGGGTCCTTGTCTATCAGAAGAACATGAAAAGGCGAATTGGACGCTCTGCCAGTGGCCTCAGTTGAAGTCGTTTCAGAATATCAGTGTTCATGCGAGTTTACACCCTTCAAGAGATGGTCCTCCTGAAGAAGTTGTCCAGAAGGCGAAGAAGGCATTCGAAGATAGGTTCGTCCTCCGTGCTCCAAAGCCGAAAATGGAGCATTGCCCCTGTGGACATCGGTGGACATGGATATGTTCTTTTTCTGATTCATTAGTATAAATAAATGTCTCATGCTACGTTTTTTGTTTAAATTTCATTCCACTCTGTAGTTGAAGACTAAAAAGTATTTTGTGTCCGGACAGGCCTTCAGAACTATCAAGCTACATGATCTGTACCATGGTTCGAAGCTGGTATGTGTGAAAGGGAAGCCAACCCTGTTGTTGCATAGTATTAAGCCTATCTCATGTTGATGATGATGTCAATGGCGTCGTGCAGGTTCCCGTGCAACATTACCGGACTGCGCACTGTAAGTGCACTTTATTTGCTGATGGGAACATTGATGGCATCTTCATTTTCACCATGTCAACGGCATTGACCCACTCTACCATGCTCTTTGTCTTGGCGTTCACGTGCAATGGGTCCTCTGTTTCAGCAACTCACGGAGCTGTCAAGTTCTACAAGAAAGTGACAAAACCTCTGGATTTTCCTTGTCGGTCAATGCTTGCGACAGCTTTGCAAGCTTATGTGAAACTGATTGATGTGGAGGATCTTGTTACTTGCTGTTCAAAATGTGGTGTCTATCCCTCCAGGCCTGTGTGTGAGCACAGCTCTTATCAACAGAAATGGGGACACATCGGACCACAGATTGTACACTCAACCACAGCAGGGAACTTTGGCGCCGAGGCGGCGTGTTGCCAAGCGTCTCATTGCAGATTGCCATGCACGGGTTTTGCTGGCCCGTCTTGCCGTTCGCCACCGCCAGTGTGACCTGTTCGTGCAGTCGGACATGGATTCCTTGCTGAAGAAGCTTCGCGCGTGCGGGACAAGTGGAATGGCTGGTCTTGTTGAGGAGGCCAAAGTCTTGAAAGTTGATGCAGAAGGAGTCAGTGTAAGTATAATCTTATGAGATTCATCTTATAAGACTGCAATTGAGTTTTGAAAATCGCAACATGTTAATTCAAGGTGAACGTGTCTGTTTTGCAGTTCTACACAGTGAACAAAGACATGAAGGAGTTGCTGTACACTTTGGGAACTTGCGGCACAGATTTGTGCCTTCTGGATGCTGCAGCTGTCTCAGAATTAAGAACGCTCCTCACCAACCCCGCAAACATGATGTTGTCGAGGTGGCAGAACATCGTGAATGTCATGCCAATCGTTGCAAAAGCATTGGATGTTTACATGAGGCGAGTGTTGATGGAGTAAAAAACATGCATGACATCGGCTACATGGTTGGTTGCAAGAGAGAGCCTGTCTCCATCCCTCGTCCATACTCTGGAGAAGTTGCTCGACATCAATGAGGAAGCGCTGGTGAGTACTTCTTGCAAAAGCAGAAGTCGTGTCTCATGTTTCATAGACAAGTGAACTCATTCATTCATTCTTCATTATTGTTGCAGACGACAGAGGTAACCTTCACTCCACCCGACGGAATAGTGATTCCAACAGCTTGTTACCCCCATTGGCCACACCAATGTGGAAGGCCACTGTACAACAACTTGGAGAGAGCAGATGGACGAAGCATCCAGCGGGGAGACGATGCCATGTGTGCCGCTAATGATGACAAGAACAAGCAAAAGAAAGCGAAAACATGATTTTTTACTGTGGTGTGCCTGCATTTAGTGATCTATGGGTTTCACGTTATGTTCAACGGTAAATCTCCCAATGACATATTCACAACTCTGCTCACACGGTTTCCTGCTAACCGCCGGCCACGATTTTTGTTCTACGACAGCGCCTGTAAGCTGTACTCGTACGTCTTGGGGAGAGATCCTGGCATGCTGTCCTGAACCAGGCTGCTCTGTGACCGATTCCACTTCGGGCACAGAGACGCTGCAAAGCACACTTGCTCTCCGGCGTTCAGTCCAGACATTTACAGTTATCTCCAAGGTGAGAACACACTTATTCCCTCATTTGTAATTGTAGTCCTCGATTTGGTCTTCTGTTGTCCAACCTAACGTGATGCAAATGTTCAATGTGTGCAGGGACAAACACGTCAGCAAATGAACAGGTGAACCGGTTGAATCGGTGTTTCACTACGCAGAGTTTTACTTACACCATCCAGAACTTGATGGACATGTGTAGAGTTGTGTTTGCTTACTGGAACTTCCGCAAGAACAAGGAGCGTGTGCATGTGGAAGGGAGAAATGAAAATTCTTCAGATAATGTTAGCCTTAGCAGTTATCTTTGAGTGAATGACATGTATTACTTCTATCAAATCAAAATTAGCTAATTTTTCCACGTACCTTTGACTTAACCTTGCTTTTTTTTAGAAAGTGGACTTGCAAAAGAAACATTCTACTATGAGATGCTTAACACCTCACATACACTGAATATTATGTAACACACAACTCTGTTGTTTTTCTGTCATCAAAAGAAAACAACATTAGCTTTTCAGCTAATGTTGCTAACTTGTACTCAAGGCAAAGAGCAGACAAGAGTGTGGCAGAGAGCATATAAGAGTGTTCTCTCTGGCACACTATTGAGAGTGTCAACAATTTCTATCAACTCTTTGAAAGTAACTTGCTGTCAAACAATTTTTTATCTTAACTTGTCATCAATTTTTGACACATTAAGTTGCTTTGCTAACTGTAGTTAGCAAAGCAGACAGTAGCTTTGCTAACTACTGTCTTTGAGAGTAACTTGTCATGTGAACAATAATTGTTCATTTAATTGCAAAAGATTGTGATTGCCATCAACATGGAAACCAGAGCCACGGTTAATTATATATGTGAGCAAAGCTACTGTCATAACATCATAATTCACATTCCAATGCAACAATGTCCAACAATGGTTTGTTAGTTTACTCTCAAAAGATTGTGATTTCCATCAACATGAACCACTGCAACTGTTAATTAAATATGTGAGCAAGTTGTCAGCAAAGCTACTGTCATAAGATCATAATTCACATTCCAGTGTAATTATGTGAAACAATGGTTGCAAACAGCTATCCTTTGCAAAAATTTAATTCCAGAAGTCATGTAGAATTGTAATCATATTATATAACCAATGGATTTCTGTTATCTATGTACGTGTCAAAACACGTTATGGAATTCATTGTGGAATGTATACGCGCTTCTCAATTGCAACAGTTTCAAATTTTTCTGCAGTTCATTAGTGACTCTCATGGAAGTGTTGGAGATCTGTGGTAACAATATATTGCATCATACCCACCCATCAGCACCAACCCATATATGATCATTGTTATGCCTATGCACAATGAGTAAGTCTAGTCCATCTGCCACATCTACGTGGCAGTACTATTTTTTCCTCTGAAACGGAAGTTGCCACGTTTCACAGTCGTCCCACCGGGTTGATGGCTTTTTTAGTCAGCCCGTACGCCGGGGCTGACTTTGCTCTGATACAGTCCTTCACGACAATCTCAATAGAACTCGAGCAGTCTTCAGATGTTCAGAGGTAGTTGCCTTCAAGACCTTCATTCCCTTCAACCCCTGATCTGCAAATGTACATGTCAATGGTCAGTTTTTGACCGGTTGCATATACCACAAAGGAACTTCACATTGAACAACTTACTTACCCTGAGTACGTGATTCATCCTCATTTTCCTTGGCCGCGGGAACCCCAGGATGGTTGCGGAGACTTGCTGATCCCTACTCCAATGAAACTTGCTCCATAGTCAGAGGAACTGCCGTCCTCATCGTCTGATCTATGTTCGCCAATGCGTTGAAAAAGCTCTGAAAACATACAAACATTACATCAGTTTAGGCACATCGCTAGTACAGCCATATATTACAGTTAATTTTGCAGAATGTACCTGACACTGCTAACCATGGAAGTGCCACTCTTGAAGTGTCTGTTGCATGAACTCTGCACATTTAAGAAAAAAATGTCGGTCATTACATCCAACATTACCAAAAACATTGTAAGATGCATCAATGTACCTCCTGTGTCCATGATGTGCTTGCCCCTGATGATCACTCGCTCCAGTCCGTTGCAAAAATTGTTGCTCGCGTTGTGTAAGCCTTTGATATAGTCGTTAGCCATATGAAGAAATTCTTCCATTTCCAGGAGAGTTTGCAGCGGGCTCCTCCGGAAATTTGCAGCAAGAGGTTTGTACCCATCTGCCATCATTCCAGATTTTTTTTCTTCGGGTTCTCCTTGTCCACACTTCCCCCTGGAGCTCGCAAAATGGTTTGTGAGCTCGTCAAACACTTCCTGAAAAAACACATAGCAATTCCATCAACTGCATCAATCAATTTTTCACATATAAAATGGAAAAAGAAACGTTTAAGCAAAGAAACATTATCAATTTGTGCTGGTTGGCAGTATCTGGCTGAGTACAGTAGACAAATTCATCCAAGAGAGTTTGATCTACCTGCTGCGAAGACTGAACAACGTTCGAACACTGTAAAGGGAAACCAGAAATTCCAGCTTGTTGCCCGTACGTAGATAGGTCCTGCTGCTGCTGGCCGGCAAAAGACACTCCAGCTTGCTGCCCAAGCGCACAAGTCCGGTTCAGTTGCAAAAAATTATTGTACACAAGGCAGACATCCTTCAACCATTCAGGCACTGGAGAAAAGTACCTGAGGCGTTGGTTCTCCAGACGGCTGCAGGTTTGTAGCTCCTCCGCAAGTAGTCCCAAGAGTTGCAGAGTGGCCAGCTTCTGTTGGCTGGCTATCTTGCGCGGACTGACCACCTTCAGTTGACTGTGCAACCTCTGCTGACTGACGGACTTCCGCGGCCTGAACGGGTTGCGTGACCTGGGCGACTTGCGACGAAGGAGCGGGTGGCGGGAACTGAACGCCTTCCGGGATCCAAATACGTGGAGTATTCAGATCAACGATGTGCGGAGACTCAATAACTTGACCTGCTTGCGGGGACTGACAGACTGATGCGGACGGCGGGAACTCACCGGCAGTCAGTGACTGATGCGTGGGTTGACCCACTTGCGAGAACTGACCGGGATCAGGGAATTGGCCGGACTGCGAAAGCTCGCCAGACTGCAGCAGTTGACCTGACTGTGGCAGCTAACCGGACTGCGGCAGCGGACCAGACTGCAATAGCTCTGCGGCCTGCGGGGCTTGACCGGATTGCCTGTCTTGGCAGGGCTTGGGGACCAGTCCGGACGGTGGGACCTGACCGGACGGCGGGACCTGACTGGACGGCGGGACCTGACTAGACGGCGGGACCTGACTGGACGGCGGGAACTGACCTCGCTGAGGGAACTGACCAGGCTACGGGATTTGACCGGGCTGCGGGAACGAACCAGACGGTGGGACTTGACCAGACGGCGGGACCTGACTAGACGGCGGGACCTGACTAGACGGCGGGACCTGAATAGACGGCGGGACCTGACTAGACGAAGGGACCTAACTAGACAACGGGACCTGACTAGACGGCGGGACCTGACTGGACGGCTGGAACTGACCTGGCTGCGGGAACAGACCTGGCTGCACGTACTGACCGGACTGCGGGAAGTGACAAGACTGAGGGAAGTGACCGGACTGTGGGGAGTGACCGGACTGCGGGAACTGCCCTGCATCTGAGGACTGAACGGACTAATGGAACAAACCATACTGTGGGAATGGACCTTGCTGTGGTAACTGAGCTGACTGCGGGAACAGACTTGGCTGCGGGGTCTGAGCAGACTGCGAGAACGGACCAGGTTGCGGCAACTCACCGGGTGCGGTAAACTGACCAAGACCGGCAGTGGCAGAATGAGCCACAGGGGCAGTAGCTGTGGCGGCAGCGGCAGCAGCGGTGGCGGCAGCAGCAGCTGCGGCAGCAGCAGCAGTGGCAGCAGTGTCAGACGCAGAACTATCTATCCCTCTTCTAGAATGAACAGACGTGTGACGACCATTTGCAGAGGCCGCGCCTGAAACTTCTTGCGTTGCGATTGCCTGGACACGCACCCTAGCTGCGGCTGCGGCGGCACGTTGCTCAGTGTTGCGCGCGTGCCGGGCAGCACAACTGCGAACAGGTTCGGAAGGCGCAGATGATGAGGAGTCAGCCGTCTCAGGTCTTCTCTTTCTCGTCACGGGAGGTGACTTTGCATCCGCAGTGTCAGGATCATCAAGTTTCTGCCGAGAACACACAAAGAGTTTATCGTCACGTCTAAACGGTTTCTTGAACATTGCTGAACTATTGTCTTGTGTGCACCAAAAGACAGCATGATCCGCCTCACTCCGCACAAAACCAAGGCTAGCCAGCTGCTCATCAATCTTGTGGTACCATGCACACGGCGCTTGCTTCACGCCATAGAGTGCCTTTACAAGCTTGCACACATGATCATCTTGCCCTTCCACCGCATACCCCTCCGGCTGCTCTATGTACACATCCTCTTCAACGTCACCATTCTGTAATGCACATGCCACATCCATCTGGGGCACCTCCCAGTCCATGGCAGCGGCAAGATCAAGGATTGCATGGATGGAGGAAAACTTTACGACAGGTGCAAATGTCTTTTCGTAATCCACACCCTCATTCTGCGCATACTCCTTGGCAACCAGCCGTGCTTTGTACCTGAGCACCTTACCATTAGCACCGTGCCTGCGCCAGAAGATCCACCTGTAGCCAATCACCCGGTTGCCACGTGGAGCTTTCTTGAGATTCCGGGTCCCGTTCTTATGAGTGCCTTGTACACCTTGTCTGCTGCGACATTCCATTCAATTACACTAACACTGCGCATGGCTTTGCTGAATGTCGTTCGGTCCTCGGTGATGGTAAGGAAGAGGATCTCAAGGTCATATTACTCCAGTGAAGCTGAAAAATGCATTGTTTCAGCAACTCCTCCAGTGGCCTCTGTTTGTTTGTGAGGCGCTCGGATTACCACAGCGGCTCCACTGGTTGAGGCATGCAAACATCTGTGGAATCTGTTGCTGCTTGCTCGGCTGCTCCTCCTTCTCTGCTTCAGTTGCCAGCTGCTTTGCCTACTCAGATCCCTCTGCTTCCCTGTCACCACTGTCTTCCACACGCTCCTCTTCAGCTGCAGGCTCTTTGGCTCCCACTAGCTCAAGAGCTGGTGCAACCGTGACTGCTTCTGTAGGGCTCCATGTTCAGCCCTTCACATCCTCCTTGAACACCATGTTACGGCAGCGGACAATCTTGCGTGCGGCGGGGTTGTACGGCCGGCATCCCATGGTGCCATAGCCAAGGAAGGTAGCCTTCATACCCTTGGAATCCAGCTTGTTGAGGCTAGCGGCAGGCACATGGATGAATGTGCCATACATGAACACCTTTAGGTGCATCACAATAGGCTTGCCTCCCGTCCATGCCTCCTCCGGCGTCATCAGTGGCACGGCGTGTGTCGGGCTCAAGATTTTTAGGCACACGGTGATGGATATGAGAGTGCCAGAAAGTAAAAAAAATAGGTTGCTCGATAAAAATCATCTGGCATGACATTTGAATATAGGATTTTTCATAGGTTCCTACGCAATTTACGGAACTCGATTCTGAGTCCGTTTGAGTGAGATATGGATTTCCAAAATTTGGAGATCATGGGTCGGGTTCAAGTGACGACCTGAGCACTTTCAGCTCAAAAGGCGGCAGGACTATTGGCCAAGACGGCTGAGAGCGGCCTTCAAGGAGAAAAGGAGACTGGAGGACCTCCAAGAGACTTCAATGAAGGTGCAGACCACGATTGTTGGTCGTCCAAGTGGTGTGAGACATAATTCTCTTGTGTGATAAGGTGACTGCCGCTCATCCCGCTAGGCTAGGAGAGTGTGCTAGAGGGTAGACTTTGAAAGTGTGTCTCAGTGCTCTCTAGGCCAAATGAGGCATATAAGGGATTTTTAGAAAGCTGTGATCATGTAATTTCTCACTCAAGAGTCGATTCAGACATTCGCGTTCTCTGCAGACCTACATTCGCTTCCGTAATTTTTGTTTGTGCAACCTACAACTCCCTCTCACAAACAGTTGGTCCAGCCTAGGCGGCTCATGGTGAGCTTGATCACCTCCCTGAGGGCTGGCCCAGTTTCCATCAGTGGTATCAGAGCTAGAACAAGGCTTTTTCTCATCCTTGAGGCATTCCTTGCACCCTGTTGTGTGAGACAGCCGTTTGTGGGCTGAACATTACACTAGCATGGCGACATCCGTTTCTGTGGTGGCCGGCGTCAACATCGCCAAGTTCGAAGGCAAGAACTTCTTCAACTGGAGCAACAACATGAAGATGGTGCTGATGGAGAAGGGTTTCTGGAGCCAGGTGGATGAGAAGGAGAAGGAACCAGCAGAAAGCTCCCTCTCCNAACAAGGCTTTGTCTCATCCTTGAGGCATTCCTTGCACCCTGTTGTGTGAGACAGCCGTTTGTGGGCTGAACATTACACTAGCATGGCGACATCCGTTTCTGTGGTGGCCGGCGTCAACATCGCCAAGTTCGAAGGCAAGAACTTCTTCAACTGGAGCAACAACATGAAGATGGTGCTGATGGAGAAGGGTTTCTGGAGCCAGGTGGATGAGAAGGAGAAGGAACCAGCAGAAAGCTCCCTCTCCCCTGTTGAGGCCCGTACCTACCGCGAGAAGCGTGACCGCACCCTCGCAACCATCTACCTCCACCTCATCGAACGGCGGCAACTCCTCGTCCGTGGCATCCTCATGCCAAAGGAGGTTTAGAAAAATCTTGAGTCCACCCATGCTTCCAAGTCAATCCTCATGAACATGCATCTACGTCGTCGCTTTCACACTGTGAAGATGGATGAGTCCGGATCCATGATTGACTACATCAACATGGTGAAGTCTCTCTCTGACCAGCTTGCTGCGTCTGAGGACCCTGTCAAGGAGCATGTGCTCATGCTAACCATCCTTTCTGGTCTTCCTAGCAGCTACACTCCTCTCATTTTTGCCCTGGACCAGCGTGGCGGCAAGCTCTCCCTCAATGATGTGAAGGAGAGCCTGCTGTTTGAGGAGGAGCGGCGCAAGGGAGAAGAGGGTGGAAGCGGACTGGACATCGCTCTCATCACCAACTCTGGTTATGGGGGTGGTGCTGCACCAACCAGGGGCAACGGCGGATGAGGGAAGAAGAAGGGGAACTGCCACTACTGCAAGAAGCCAGGCCATTGGGCGCGCGAATGCCGGAAGAAGAAGGCGGACCTTGCGGCTGGAGTGGGAGCGGGAAAACAGTCGGACGCTTCCGCGAATACTGCAGATTGGGAGAGTGGATTCATGACAACCATCCGGGTCCTGCACGTCTCCGACAACACCGCCCTATTCTGGATCATCGACTCGGGAGCCACGTGGCACATGACGTGTCGGCGGGAGTGGTTCGTTGTCTACACCATCATTGAGCCTTGTCGGGTGTACATGGGGGACAACCATGTCAAAATGGCGGTTGGGGAGGGTGAGATTGTGGTTTTTGCTTCCATTGAGAGTAAGCACGTGAAGGGGGTGCTCCAAGTTTCGGGGCTGGCAGCTAACCTCCTCTCTGTCCCATCTCTCATCTCCAAAGGCATGCAGGTCTGCTTTGAGAATGGTGGTTGCACCATCTCTGCCCGTGTAGGCCGTGTGCTTGCAAAAGCAAACAAGGAGGACGGTCTTTACCGCCTGTATGTGGTGTCGGAGAAGGAAGCCGACTCAGCGTTCGTGGCGAGAGAGGGAAAACACGACATCGGCCTGTGGCACCGCCGGCTTGGTCACCTCGGCTTTGGCGCCATCATCTCCATGCAGCAGATGGTCTGCAGCCTGGAGCTTAAGGCGGTGAAGTAGCCTGGTGCATCGGCTTGTGAGAGCTGCATTGAAGGGAAGAAAGCCCGCGCTTCATTCACGGGGGAAGGGAAGGGGGCAGCTGAGCTTCTCTCACTAGTTCACTCTCATTTGTGCGGTCCTATGCCATCACGGTCCTTGTCCGGCAAGTTGTACTTTGTCAAGTTCATTGATAACAAGTCCAGGAAGACGTGGGTGTCCTTCCTGGCTGGCAAGGATGAGTGCTTGATGCTTTCAAGGGGTGGATTGCTGCTGCACAGAATGAGAGTGGCATGACGTTGAAGGTCCTTCGTACCGATGGTGGAGGAGAGTACCTCTCCAATGAATTCCGCACCTTCCTCAAGCGTCACGGGATCAGGTACAAGGTCACCCTGCCTAGAACACCTCAGCTGAACGGTGTGGCTGAATGCGCGAACCACACGCTCATGGAGCGTGTTCGGAGCATGCTGAAAGACGCAGAGCTCCCGCCAACCTTTTGGGCGGAAGCGGTCAACACTGCCGTGTACCTGAAAAACCGGAGTCCCACGCGCGCAGTGCCACTGATGACACCGGAGGAGGCCTGGACAGGACGCAAGCCAACAGTGACACACCTGAAAGTCTTCGGGTGCGGCGCATTTGTGTATGTGCCTGCTGGAAACCGCAACAAGCTAGATGCAAAGTCGGTGAAGGCGGACTTCCTTGGCTACGACACCATGGGATACCACCTCTACAACCTCGTTGCTCGCAAGATCATCCGCAGCCGCGACACCGTCTTTCAAGAGGACATGAAGGGCTGGACTTGGAGTCCTATGACTGCTGTTCCACTTGCTCCCGCACTTGTACCTGAAGTGGGAGAAGTTCCTGTAGCAGAAGACAAGACGATGCGGAAGATGGCGGTGACAGCGGTAAGACAAGGAGGTGGAGGGAGTTGAGAAGGAGAAGGAGCCAACAGCCAAATCTGATGGGGAGGAGCAACAAAGCATTGTACAGTAGATGCCATGACAGTCCGTACGCATCAACAAAGGTGCAAAGGACAGTGGGGAGCCGCTGAGGCGATCCGAACGCCTCGTAAGCAAACAGAGGTCGTTGGAGGAGCTGGTGAACCTGTGCACCGTTCCACCACCAACGGAGTCGTCTGACCTCGAGCTTCTCTTTGTCACAGTCACCAATGACCCAACCACATTCCCTGAAGCCATGCGCAGCATCGAGGTGGCAGATTGGCGTGCCGTAGCAGACGAGGAGTATGGTGCGCTCATGAAGAACGGCACCTGCACCCTCGAGGAAGCTCCACGTGGCAGCCGGGTGATCGGATGCTGGTGGATCTTCAGGCGCAAGCGTGGTGCGGATGGTAAGGTGCTCAGGTACAAAGCACGGCTGGTTGCAAAGGGGTATGTGCAGACAGAGTGTGGATTACAATGAGACATTTGCACCTGTCGCAAAGTTCCCATCCATCTGAGTGATCCTTGCACTTGCTGCTGCTATGGACTGGGAGGTGC
Organism: Penium margaritaceum; assembly: GCA_023375785.1. Classification (NCBI taxonomy): domain Eukaryota; kingdom Viridiplantae; phylum Streptophyta; class Zygnematophyceae; order Desmidiales; family Peniaceae; genus Penium; species Penium margaritaceum. Next base: position 66,377 of record SZWC01003168.1, on the reverse strand, counting down.
ACCAAATGGATGTGACTTGTGCATTTCTGAATGGTGACCTCGAGGAGGATGTGTACATGGAGCAGCCGGAGGGATATGTGGTTGAAGGAAAGAAGGATTTGGTGTGCAAGCTTGTGAAGGCCCTCTACGGCCTGAAGCAAGCCCAGCAAGGGAAGCAAAAGATGGATGAGCAGCTGGCTGGCATTGGCTTTGTGCGTAATGAAGCCGAGCATGCTGTGTATGGGCGCACACAAGAGGCAAGCCAGATCATCATCTTGCTCTATGTTGATGATCTGCTCATTGCATCTGAATCCAAGTCTCTTTTGGACGATGCGAAGCAGTCCCTTCCTGCCAGGTTCAACATGAAGGACATGGGAGAGCTCAGTTACTACCTTGGCCTTCAGGCCAAGCGCGACCGGCAACAGCAGACTTTGGAGCTGTCACAGAGCACATACTTGAGCGACATCGTTAAGCGCTTCAACATGGCAGGAGGGCGCAAGGCCGCTACACAAATGGAAGTGGGAGAAAAGCTGAGCATGACGCAGACTCCCCACGGCAGGCAAGAGAGCAGTCGCATGGAAGCAGTGCCGTACCGAGCAGCAGTTGGGAGCCTCATGTACGCAGCAGTCGACACACGCCTCGACATCAGCCAAGCAGTGGAGTTCTCAGCAAGTTTTGCACGAATCCGGGCGTGCCGCATTGGGAGGCGGTTAAGCAGGCGTTGCGCTACCTGGACAGCAGCAGCAGCCTTTGCCTCACCTTCAACGGCAACAACAGCCGCATCCTCATCAGCTACAATGACGCAGATTGGGGAGGTGACCTGGACACAAGGAGGTCAACCAGTGGGTTCATTTTTGTGCTCGGGGGAGGTGCAATCAGCTGGAGGAGCAAGAAGCAAGAGTGTGTTGCCCTCTCGTCCACCGAAGCAGAGTACATCGTACTAAGTGAAGCAGCAGAGGAAGCTGTGTGGCTGCATGAGCTGCTAGCAAGCCTTGGACAGCAGCAGACCACAGCCACCACCATCCACTGTGACAACATGAGCGCCATTGCTCTGAGAAAGAACGCCGAGTTTCACGCCTGCACCAAGCACATCGACCTGCGGTACCACTTCATCCGCGAGATTGTGGCAATGCAGGTGGTGCAGATCAAGTTCTGCCCTTCAAGCATGATGCTGGTAGACTTTCTGACCAAGCTGCTGGCAGCGCACCGCTTTCAGTAGCTGAGGGGACAGTGCGGACTTGTGTGATTTTTATTCTCGCAAAGTGGGAGAATGATGGATATGAGAGTGCCAGAAAGTGACAAAAATAGGTTGCTCGATAGAAATCATCTGGCATAATAGTTGCACATAGGATGTTTCACAGGTTCCAATGCACTTGTTTCACAGGTTCCAACGCACTTCCAACGCATAGAGGATGTGATGGAGAAACGCGTGCATCTTTACAATGACATGGGGCAAGTGAGTTGGAGGCCCTTACCAAAGTCACTGCAGATCGGACCAGATGGGACATGGGCAATAGACTGAGGAGAAAAGCACCCCATGGCCGCACAACGTGACAGGTTCCGTCTCCTAGGCCCTATCTCAACCATTCATTGAGTCTGAATACGTTTGCGAGGCTCTCGCAACTTGGGTTTTAGGAGCATTATGCCTACAAGGATCTGTTAGAGAGGTAGTTTGGTGGAAGACAGAAAGCGCATCATCTCCAGGGCGAGCAGGATTCCATATTGAACTTTGTCATCATCCACCTTCCCATGATTGTAGTGGCATGGACTTGAGTACACTTGAGGATCGCCCATGTCTCAGGCAAGAAAGAAGGATAAAAAAACTATGCAAGAAGACGGTTGATGAGGAGGAGAATTATGAGAAGGGGAAGGGGGAAAGACAGATTAGGAGGATTTTGATGGACATGAGAGTTCCAGAAAGTGAAAAGAAATAGGTTTCTCGATAAAAATCATCTGGCATGACAGTTGTATAGAGGATGTTTCACAGGTTCCAACGCACTTTACAGAACTTGATTCGGAGTCCGTTTGAGTGAGATATGGATTTCCAAAGTTTGGAGATCATGGGTCGGGTTCAAGTGACGACCTGAGCACTTTGAGCTCAAAAGGCGGCAGGATTATTGGGCAGAACGGCTGAGAGCGGCCTTCAAGTAGAAAAGGCGGCTGGAGGACCTCCAAGAGACTTCAAGGAAGGTGCAGACCACGATTTTTGGTCGTCCAAGTGGTGTGAGACAAAATTCTCTTGTGTGACAAGGTGACTGCCGCTCATCTCGCTAGGCTAGGAGAGTGTGCTAGAGGGTAGACTTTGACAGAGTTTGTCTCAGTGCTCCCTAGGCCAAATGAGGCATGTAAGGGCTTGTTAGAAAGCTGTGACTATTTAATTTCTCACTCAAGAGTCGATTCAGACATTGACGTTCTCTGCAGATCTACATTCACTTCCGTATTTTCTGTCTGTCCAACCTACAACTCCCTCTCACAAACAGTTGGTCCTGCCTATGCGGCTCTTGGTGAGCTTGCTCACCTCCCTGAGGGCTGCCCCAGTTTCCATCACACGGCGGTGTTGAACAACTTCATCCAGAATGTTGGCGGGAGCTTGGAATCCTTGAGCATGTTGCGGACTTGCTCCATGAGCGTGCGGTTGGCATGCTCAGCAAGGTGTTGCGGGTGGCGTCACATCCTGTTGGATCCCGCGGTTCTTGAGGTCGTCGTGGAAGTCATTGGAGAGGTACTCACCTCTGCCATCAGTGCAAAGCACCATCAGAAGCATGCTACCCTCATTCTTTGTAGCAGCCAACCATGCCTTGAATGCATAAAAACACTCATCCTTCCAGGCCAGAAAGAACTCCCATGTCTTCTGCGACTTGTCATCAATGAACGTGAGAAATTGCAAGTTGCCGGCCAAGGACTGTGATGGAATGGGACCACACACGTCAGAGTGCACAAGAGAGAGAAGCTCAGCTGCCGACTTCCCCTCCTTAGAGAATGGAGAGCGGGCTTGTTTTCTTTCGATGTAGCTCTCACAAGCCGATGCACTAGGCTACTTCACCTCCTCTAGCTATAGGCCTTGCACCATCTGCTGCATGGAGATGATTGCACTGAAGCTGAGGTGTCCAAGCCGACAATGCCACGAGCCGATGATGTTGTCTCCCACTCTTGCAGCTGCTGCTGAGGCAGCTACCTTCTCCGATGCGAGGGAAAGACAATAGAGGCTATTGTTGTTTTCCTCCTTTGCAAGCACCTGGCCTGGACATGCTGAGATGGTGCAGCCACCATTTTCAAAGCGGACATTTAGGCCTTGGGAGATGAGAGAAGAAACAGACAGGAGGTTAGGTGTCGGCCCCGGAACATAGAGCACCCCATTCACACGATGTTCCACGTGCTTCCTCTGGACAGAAGCACATAAGACAATCTCACCCTCTCCCACCGTAATCTGTACATGATTGCCACCCATGTATACTTGTCTTGGTTCAATAGCGGTGTAGACAACAAAACACTCCCGGCGACATGTCATGTGCCGAGTGGCTCCCAAGTCGATGATCCAGAACAGAGCAGTATTGGCAGACACGTGCAAGACCCGGATGGTGCTCATGAATCCACTCTCCCAGTCAGCAGTGTTGGCGGAGGCGTCAGACTGTTTCTCCATCCCCACCCCAGTTGTAAGATCTGCCTTCTTCTTCTGCCATTTGCGCATCCAATGGCCTAGATTCATGCAGTAGTGGCCTCCGCTACAGCTAGTTGATGTAGCACCACCCCCGTGACTCGTGTTGGTGACGAGGGCTACGTCAAGTCCGCTTCCTCCTTCTCCCTCCTTGCGGCGCTCCTCCTCGAATAGTCGGCTCTCCTCCACATCATTGGCTTGTCGCCACACTGGTCCACGGAAATAATAAGAGGAGTGTAGCTACTAGGAAGCCCATTGAGGATGGTAAAAAAGAGAACATGTTCTTTGACAGGATCCTCAATCACAGCAAGCTGGTCAGGCAAAGCTTTCACCATGTTGAGATGATCGATCATGGAGCCCGACTCATCCATGTTTACTGATGACGCAGCTGACCTAGAAGCATAGGTGGGCTCAAGCTTGTGCCAAACCTCTTTTGGGGTGAGGATGCCGCGGACAAGGAGTTACTGCTGTTTAGTAAGGTGGAGGTAGATGCTGGCGAGGGCGCGACCCCCCTTCTTGCGGTTGGTACTGGCCTCATCAGCAGAGAGGGAGGTTTCAACAAAGTGAGCCTCACTCACATTGCTCCAGAGTCCCGTCAACATCAGCACGATCTTCATGTTGTTCCTCCAATTGAAGAAGTTCTTGCCTTTGAACTTGGTGATGTTGACAACGGCCACCACAGAACCAACACCATGCTGCCAAAACACAAGATCAAAACAGAATTGCATGCAAGATCGCCTTTTCCACGGAACCAACACTGCTCCCTTGAAACCCAGCATAACGTCAAGTCTGGGGATGATAATGTAGGTCTTAAGGAATTTTGTCCCAAAATCTTGTCACCATAGCATGGTGGGTGGCTTACATTGATAAGGGGGCATTGCAAACTTGCTGGGGCCTGGTTCTGCTCTTGCTCCTTCTATCGCTGCTACTGTTCCCCCTTCTCTTCCTCCATCTTCTCTTCCCCCCCTTCATCATTACCTCCTCCTCATCATGCTTCTCTCCTTCTCATTCACGACCTCCTCTTTGTACTCTGCCTTTTTCCCACCCCCTCCTCATCATGCCCCTCCTCCTCTGCCCCAGGGCTGAGAGATTCCCTGTGTGTCTATTCTTCTTCCATGCCACCATACGCATGCTATTGCATTTATAACCAATCCCCCAAAACTATACACTCTATAATGAATTTACATGCACGGCACTCATACAACTGACAGTACCAGGTACCTTCCTATACAGATCTATTCATTGACTCAGAACCTTCCTTTCATGAGGGACAAAGTGGTGGAAGCTTCCCAGAAACATCCGAATTCTGCTTTCTGTCTTAGGGCATTTCCTAGAAATTTACTAGAAGAGAGAGAGAGAGAGAGAGAGAGAGAGAGAGGGGGGGGGG
>SZWC01003167.1:36894-72203 GCA_023375785.1 Penium margaritaceum | reverse complement strand
ACACACACACACACACACACACACACACACACACACACACACACACACACACACACACACACACACACACACACACACACACATGCACACACACGCACAAGCATGCATGAATGCATTCTTTCATGTGTCTTTCTGGGATCACCATTGATGACACTCAAGACCTGGGTTCAAACCCTCAAGTATTTGTAAACCAGATGGTCAGACTAGAGCAGAGCTGATGAGTTGCTCAGACTTGACCAGGCTTGAATAAGCAGCCAGGCTCAGAAGTTGCTTGAAAACCCCACTCGAGGGCTCATTCTTGAAGTTTCTTTTGACCTTAATGACCCTTGACCCTTGGGCCTTTGCCACTTTATTTCTCTTCCTGTTGTGCCTGGTTCTCCAATTTTGTCAAAGAGAGGTTTCATAATTGCATGGAAAATTCCAAACTGTACTGTGAAATGCTTGAATAGCTTCAGCAAGGCTGCTGTTGGTAAGTGAAACCCCCATCTTTTCAACCCCACGAAGAAGGCTGTAGTGATGGTGAAGTCCCTGACCAATGGAGGCAATGCATAGTTGTACAGGTTTTTATGCAAGCCATTCACAGTAGCGGTGCCTTCAGGGAGAGGGCAGAGGATGTAAATCGTTTCTTATGTAGTACTTTGACCAGAGAAAAGGGCTCTTTTGTGCGTCGCCATAGCCAACTTGCAAAAGTAGGGAATTTACCCGTTGACTCAAATTATTTTCCCCGGACACCAGGTCTTTCTTGAATTTACTCGAATTTTTTGCAAGGGAACCTCCCAGGCCCCACTGCCATGGGGCCTGCCAGGAGCCCAAACCTTAACTAAGGCACAACCCCTGCATGTTATGAGGGGGCTTGTTGGAAGCTTCTTCTCTGCAATGCTGTCAAGAAAACAGTCTGGTACATGCTGAAAACACTGGCGGTCAATGGGGCCTTGGAAATTATCAAAATTTGACTGGTTGATGGTGTATCGATTTGGATAAAGAAAGTGAGCATGCTCTTTCTCCAAAAAAACAAAGTCCAGTGGGACTGGACTTTTCTCCAGTCATTGTACTGTTTTGAGCGTAGTGGGTAAGCTTTTACGCAAACCAGAGTCAAGGTCAGTCTATTTGCGGTTTTTTCTTCTTTATCCCTTCTCATTTTTTTCCGGTTTTTTTTTCTTCTTCTTTTCTCTTCTTTTCATTTGTTAAATCAGTGGGGCTTCGATGTAGCAGAGCGCTGGTGCCAACAGGAAAACAACTCACTCAAACTCCCTGATGCAAAGTCGCAGGTTGATTTTGAGGGGGATCAAGAGGGGACAATGACCCCTGCTTGAATTGGAGTGCAACATTGGGTGCGGCCAGACACCTTAGTCCTCCAAGTTGCCCAAACGTCCAGGAAGTTTTTCGTCGTGACATCTGTAGTGGGGGGAACCAGGAGGAGATCCAAACATTCTCAAACTTTTCCATCTGATGCTGCGGTCACAATGCTTTAATGTGTTTTGGGGATATGTGGAATGCCAGGCATGGTCTTGTGGCAGGATTCCCTGGTGATGACATGAAGTTGGCCTTGGTCACAACGTAGCAAGTTGAACTGCACGCCACGCCAGGAGGCCGATGCCAGTTGAAATCGATGTGAAGCCGACGCTGCTGACATCAGATCTAGTGATGACCTTGTGAAGCGGCTCGGAGTTGCTACGACTTGCTACAGCCTTGGAGCTGTAGCAAGTTTCAGCAACTCTTGAGGCCCTGATTGGCGGTCCCGCCATCGCTCAGGACCCGACCCGGCGAATCGGAATTCTGACAATGCGGGACTTGTGAAAAAGCAGTTTTTCACCAGGATGCCAACAATGGCCAGCTCTCGCAGCTCTTGGCCTTCAGCGTAGTCACACCGCCCCATAAAGATACCCTCAAAGGCCTCCACGTGCAATTTTTGCACGTGCGCCCACTTGCTATGGTAGTGTGACCGAGGCCTTGGATCCCTAGTTTCATGGAGGGTTTGGATTACTGGTAATGGAATGGAACCAAGAATTTCATGCCCAGCAACAAGGAATGATGGACTATTGCATCAGCCATAAACAGCCTTTTTCGCCCCGATGCACGCGATCTGATATCCATGGACAGTAATGGCAAGTAGATCTCCTGATTTCGTATGAAATTGGGCAATGGATGAAGAAATGGAGGATCCATCTCAGGCAGATGATATCCCAACCTGGAGGCGGAAGAGTCTGCCCGCCTTAGGATACTTTGTTGACGTAGTAGGTAACCTGACTTCTCCTTTTTAAGAGAAAATGCTCATGTAGTTGAGTCCCATGTTGGAAAACGTCTGAAAATTTCAGAAAGTAGCTCCAAATTCCAAGCACACCTCTGGCTTTCGTGTCATCTTCAGTCAATATCCATGCTTTTCCTCTTTCTCCCAGCTGCAGATTAAGGATCTCATATGCATCATGGTTTGAACTGGCCCAGGGAGCCCCAACATGACAAACAGGCCAGCGGAGACGCATGGCAGACATGGGCGACATTGCCGGGAGAAGCCTGCTTCACCCTGTCTTTATTTTCACCACATTTGAGGCAGACATCAGCGTCACTCCCCGTGAACAATGAGGGCCAACACCATTGCTAGATGATGGGCTAGAGCAGTCATACTCAGCCTGAAAAATCTAGAAAGAAGGAAGACTGGGATTGGGTAAACGCCTTGTGCACACAGTTGAAGAGAATCCTATCCACAATCAGAAGCACTTCCTGTGAACAATGGAGGGGCCAGACTCGTCGTACTCAGCCTTGGCAATCCACATCTGCTGGAACGTGCTGAGGGAGGCCAGAATGGAGCCACCAATCCAGACAGAGTACTTGCGCTCTGGTGGCGCCACAACCTTGATCTTCATGCTGCTTGGCGCCAAAGCCGTGACCTCCTTCGTCATCCTATCTGCAATGCCGGGGAACATGGTCGTGCCTCCAGAGAGCACAATGTTGCCGTACAGGTCCTTGCGGATGTCCATGTCACACTTCATGATGCAGTTGTAGCAGGTCTCGTGGATGCCATCAGCTTCCTTGCCAATGAGCGCAGGGTTGAAGAGCACTTCAGGGCAACGGAAGCGCTCTGAACCCACAGTGATCATCTGGCCATCAGGCAGCTCGTAACTCTTCTCAAGGGAAGAGCTGCCGTTGGCAGTCAACATCTCCTGCTCGAAGTCGATGGCCACGTAGGCCAGCTTCTCCTTGATGTCCCTCACAATCTCCCTCTCGGCAGAGGTGGTGAAGGAGTAACCCCTCTCAGTCAGGAGGGTCACCAAGTGATCCGTGAGATCACGCCCGGCAAGATCCAGCCTCTGAATGGCATGAGGCAGGGCATATCCTTCGTAGATGGGCACTGTGTGGGAGACACCATCGCCGGAGTCGAGCACGATACCAGTGGTGCGACCGCTGGCGTAGAGAGACAGCACGGCCTGAATGGCGACGTACATCGCTGGCACGTTGAAAGTCTCGAACATAATCTGCGTCATCTTCTCGCGGTTCGCCTTGGGGTTCATAGGAGCTTCAGTGAGCAGCACCGGATGCTCCTCGGGGGCCACGCGGAGCTCGTTGTAGAAGGTGTGGTACCAGACCTTCTCCATGTCGTCCCAGTTCGTTACAATTCCATGCTCGATGGGGTACTTCAGGGACAAAATTCCACGCTTGGACTGCGCTTCGTCACCTACGTACGCATCCTTTTGTCCCATGCCAACCATGACGCCTTGATGCCGCGGGCGACCGACAATGCTGGGGAAAACGCAGCGTGGGGCGTCGTCTCCGGCGAATCCGGCCTTGACCATACCCGAACCATTGTCGCACACGAGGGCGTTAAGGTCGCTGGAATCGTCAGCCATGTTACTTCACGAGCCTCGGAGACGCTGAGTGAGGGGGTGGTAACGGGAGGCGATGAGCAGCTTTTTGGACTCGGGGGCGCGCCGACAGGACGAGTTGACTTGGAGTTTTGGGATATCCAACTCGGGTAGACGGGACGATCTTTAAACGCCGGTTGCGAGTCAACAGCGGAAGTGCGTTGTGCAGCCGCGGAACCGTGTACGGCAAGGCATGGAAGCAAAAGGCACAGAAGTACGAGTGTTCTTTTCTCCGTACCGAGGGTCTCTAACCAGGGGGGTGAACCGACACTCTGATTTTGATTTTGATTCTTGGGTTGACTGGCGGGACGCGGCTTGACGAAGTGGGTAACGAGAGCTCGCATGCGCTCGCGAATGCGCCAATTGCAGTTTGCACAATCAGTCGAAGAATTAATCCTTTCCTGCCGATTTCGACTGATTACACCCCTGGTTTAGCCTACGTGTCGTCGCTCCCAACGTCTGGGTAACTTCCTACATGCGGAAGAGGAGAGAATCAGAGGAAATGCCTAGCATTTGGACGTTCAGTTAAAAACATCTACGAAAACTAATTTCCAGTACCGATCGAGGACATCGACAGTGTTCGTATACTTTCGAACATTTATAATTTTGAAGAAATTTCGACAGGCCGCTAAGTTCCTCGCCGTCAAAGAGCTGCTTCACGGACGCTTCCATCGGCGCGACGCAGACTGCCGGCAATCGATGTCAACAGCCGCCCGAAAAATCAGGTCGGAAGTCCATGGACTTAGGAGGTCAAGAAGCACGATAATGACGGAGAAGGATCACTGGTCCCGCTGATTTGAGCCGGTTCCCTTGCACTCCCAGAATCACTAAAGACTGAGTTTTCGACCGCAAAATCGATCGAACCCTACAATCAAAATCAACATCAAAGTTTCGGTTCACCCCCCAGATAATTGTGGAGTTTAAAGACCAACAGACCTTGAACGCGTGATCTACGGCCCGGTACCGTTCCTTGAAATCGTGTTTTTTTCCGTCCTTCCCGCCTGCAAGTTGGCGGTTTGCGAAGTAGCAAGCTGATGTGGCTCTTTGCGAGCGAGCGAAGTGCGCGCCTGAATGTTGGAGAGGGCTACTGAATTGTCGACCATGTGAACAATCTTGCATCTTTCAACGATGTCATGTACGGGACCTAGTAACGGCTACTTTCATCGATGAAATGGCTGAAATGTGAAGCGCGGCTCGCATTTGCATCGTCTTTCATCGATGACAGACAAACTTGTTCCTGCTTCTATATTTATTTATTCAGACGACTAAGAAATCGACACGCAATGGACGCGAAATCTAGTGGCTACGACGCGCCTGGCATCGGAAGCGACGCTACGCGTAGTGGGCTCGATTTCGTGATCGAGAAAGAGAATCGTTCCATTCAATCATTTCATCGATGAAATAATCATCTGTACATCACGGCGGAGAAGGTGGGGGGGTTTGGCGGTGGATGCAACACATCCATGTTGCACTGCCTGCATGCGGGAAAGTCGTTCACAAGCTTGCATCCACGCGCTACAGGCTGGCCGACCGATGCCACATGCAACTTCGTGACTCCCGAACTCGGACTATGTCGGAAGAGGCCAAAACCACAAAACATGGATCAGTTCTGTGCCGCATCACGAATGTCCGCTCTCCCTTACAATCATATTCTAGGCCGGAAATAGCTCAAAAGGAATGAATTACCCGTCGGTCTTGAAAATTGTTCCGCTATCAAGGCCATAGTTGAAGTAAATTGGGGCGACGGATGTGTTGAACCTGTGACGGGGGTGACAAGGTAAGTCGAGTCGCGATTGCTTTCGATTTCTCTTGCGACTCGAGGGAATACACGGGGGTGGATGAAATTTGAGATCCCAGACACAAATTCAAACATGCACACATCGTCGAATATGCAATATGCATTCTCTTCAAATGCAATTTTGTTCCTTTGCAATCAAAATCCTATGTCTACAATCTCTCGCAATAGTCAGAGTGCCTTTTGAATTGATGAATTTGACTTTCTATCTTCAAAAGGCCTCCCGCCAAGGATCTTACAATTGTCATAACGCCTAGAAAGGTGGGGAATCTGATAGTAGTTGTCGAGCCATCTAAAAGGGTTCAGCAGACCAAAACAGGTCCGGCCGGACCTCAGGCCAACACGCGACTCGTTAGTTCTCACGAGGAATTTGCTATGTCAAAACTATTGATGCAACATTGGTTCAGGGGCTACATTTGCAAACCCCTCCACATCAATGAGGAAACTCCTTGAGAACATTAGACTCGAAATGTGACATTTCGTGCTAACAAAAAACTTGATGCAAATAAAGCACATTTTATTTGAGGATCACGAGTTGCTCCACAATAACTACAGAAAACGAAAGATTCAACGAGGAAAACATCTACCACGTATGATCTATGAGACACATGAGCAGCAAACGCCGATTTGAAAGCACATTCATGTGGTGTTTTCCAAGACGTCGAACAGAAGTCACAACGCAACACCTAGCTAGCGGGTGCGTTTTTGGCGTGTATGCGTTGCATCACAATAGGTTCCATGGTGCCTACTATTATCGCTCGGTGTGGTTTGGCACTGAAATGGATGACATGAGCCTGAATTAAAACCTGAACGTACCATCAAAAGACAGTGGCTGTCATCAGCATTGGCTGACAGCAAAGTCCTCAACCTCGTCAAGGTACGGGGAACAACTTCAGAAGCGTGTTGCCTGTCTATGGCAACTCAAACCGTATCACCACTCGCCATAAGCTCCCACCTAAGTCCTCAGAGACGTGGATAGGAAATTTTCCTATAGAAACCTAACTCCTCAAACTCGTCGAGTAGAAGAATGAAAAACAAGGTGTGCTAGTAATGCAAACCTGACAGTTTGTGATCAAGTTGTTGCTGCAAAGAACATCCTCTACAAAAAAAGGAGAGACATATAAATAACCATCAAATGGTAACAATCAAATTCGATGGACCAGGCCTTTGAAATTCAGAGTCGCCTTCCAAAATGATATTACAAAAATGCAATTGAGGTAAAGGGAGATTTAAATATGAAACAACCATTTTCAAATACATGCATAAAAAACCATTGGAATAAGAGAAATAGGTAGTAACAGTTCTTCAAGGACACAAACATAATAAAAAATCTATCAATAAAAAAAGAATGGAATTTTTTATCATCAAAAATAATATTTCTCTATAAGATGCATATTAATATAAATAATATTGAACTAATATAAATGAATCTTAATTTCAATAAAAATGAATTTCCAAATCCAGAGTGAGATAGATCTATTCATTAACAGTAACACAAACAAATTTTCTATACTTCAAATAAGGATTTGAATGTGTAGCATACGAGCCATTTTTAGGATTTAAAATGGCGTTTAAATATAGTTGCCAGGTTTCAGGGGCTCGAGACCGATGTCTCAACGAGTTGAGGTCCAAAAACTAATCTTAGTCTAGAGTCTAGCTTGACTCTAACCCGGATTCGATCCATAGGCCAGAATTAAGGCAAGAGGAGTGCCGCGATGGAAGATCCATCGCGTCATTCCTCCTCCCCTCTAGTTGACCGCTAGGGTCCTATTCCCACGTAGATGTGCCACGAGGAACGATAGGGTTTTAGGTTGTATGTTTACAAAAATGCCATATGTCGACTACGTCCATGTGTGGCGCGGTTCGTCTCAGCCAAAAGGGTTGAGACAACCAGTCGCTACCTCTCCTTGGACTACACTTTCTGAGGGCCTACGTTTTGGGTTCAGAAGTTAGTAGCAAAACATCCTAGTGATGTTACATTGGCATCAGAGCCAGCTTCGGCAAATTACCTCTTAAATGGGTTCCGTTCTTCTATTGGATCGAGTTTTTTAGCGACGTCGTCCGTCGATTGTGATGGAGAATGTTTGTTTGGTCTCTACTGTAGAACGCCGCCCGCCGTTGAACGTAGCGCGTTCGATTGCTGATAAGCCTGTCAAGTTTACTCCCCGGTTGGGAGTGCGAACAAACAAAAAATAACACTGGTGTCAATGGCCGATGGCTGCCGGGAGACCAAACACCGCCCGATCGGCAAGGTTTGGCTCCGATAGCTAGTGGAGCTACGACAAGATCTCGGAGAGCTGCCGAAGCTCGCGAGCAGTGAGCAACCTCCCTCCTTTCCATAAAGCCGTCGGGAGGAGAGGGGAGCGAATCTCCCTCCCCATCCCCTTCTCGATGTTCATGGCACCAAGAACGCAAGGGAGAGCATAGGCGAGTGCCTCCCTCTCCCCCTCGCCCATGGTGTCGACTGTACCCTCGGGGAGAGGAGAGGTCGAGACGCCTCTCCCTCATCCTCGCACATGGTACCGACTATGCCCAAGGGGGAGAGGAGAGGGAGATCCCCCCCCGTTCATGGCGCCGACTGCACCAAGGGGAAAGATAGGCTTGTGCCTCTCCCTCCTTCTTGCCTATGGCGTCGACAGCACTTTAGGGGGAGAGGAGAGGAAGAGTCTCCCCCTCCCTCCCCTCGTTCATAGCCCTGACAGTGCCACGGAGGAGGAGAGGCTTGTGCCTCCCCCTCCCTCTTGTCCATGGCGTCGACGGCGCCTAAGGGGGAGAGGAGTGGGCGAGTCGCCCGCTCCCCCCCCTTCCCCTATTCATGGCACGGACGGCGCTAAGGAAGGGGACAGGACAGTGATTTTTCTTCCCCCTCAACAATGGCACCGACGGCGTCTCAAGGGGAGAGGTAATGGTGTCTTCCTCCTTCCTCCCTCCTCCTATCCCTCGTTCATGGCGCCGAAGGCGCCATGCCTCTCCCTCCCCTTCACCTATGGCGCCAACAGCGTCCAAGGGTGGAGAGAAGAGGCGGAGTCTCTTCACGCCCACTCCTCCTCGTCCATGGCTAGGGTGGATGAGTGACAACACCACAGTGAGCGGACGATGGAGGAGGAAGCTTCTTACCTCCTCGCCTGTCCGTTCGGGTGGGGGGCATGGCTCCCAGGGGTGGCGACGTCTCAACGGATCATGAGAACACGTCTGTCGGAGCCGTGTGTGCACAGGTAGCGTAGTCGTATGATCAACTTAAGAATATCTGAGAAGTCTTGTGATCACGTTTTGGGAATATGTTTTCTTTCTCCTAGACTTCGCCTTGGCAACAGAAACAGAGGCAGTTTCTCTGTTTGAACCCAGGTTTTGACCGCCATAAGAAGTGGCATGGAGCTCAGTGATCTCTACAATATTTTGAGAACTTCTCAATTATTGTCTTTAAACTCATTTCCTGTTTATGGAAAATGGGAATACCGATAGTTTTCCCAACATACCATCGGGTGACGCTTGGAAGATTCCAAGTATGTCAAAAAAAGGCACTCGACATGTCGAAATTTTGTTCATGCAGGTATTTTCATGAATCCTCAAGTTGAGGAATTCTATGTTAACCTTTTTAAAAACGGTGAAAAACGTTGTGGTCAAAACCGAATGTGTGGTCAAGTTGACCATGAGTTTCGACACAAAAATCTAAATGCTCTAGTTGAGCTCTTCCACAAAATCAACGGTCCTACTTTTCTTTTTTTGATCCATTCCAAAGCACAAAGAAGAGGGAAATTGACAGTTTTCCATGTTGTGAACGGAATTCACTTGGAAATGCTTGAATGCGAGAATATTTAGTACCGGCAGTACCTAAATTTCTGTGGATTAACCTCAAATCTTGAGGTATTTTGTGACAAAACCCGGAAGGGTTGACTGTTAAAAAGTAATGCCATGGCTCAATACAGGTTGTACATGCGCCGAACAGTTTTTTTTGCGAAAACCGATGACTACAACGTGCACTAGGTTGCAAAACCACAATGGTGACGTGCATAAAGACGAATTCTCGATGAAGACTAATGAAAGTACTGAACATGCTACGACCACTCGACGACTCACCTACTTGTTGCAACAATGCGATATGTGCAGTCTACACAAAACGAGTGTTGATTACACAATTACACGGGCGTCGATTACGTCATTGACGTAACTGCCGATTGCACTACAAGCAATGGCATAAGTGCTAGTTGCGGAAAATTTGTTGGTGTCCAACACACCTTTGGAAAAGTGCCAGTTGCACTTTTATCACAGATGCCGAAAGCATCCGTGATGCTAGTGCCCATTGCACTGCTCGTGGTCTACAGAGGTATGACCAAAATAGAGGCCGTTGCAAATCTATGTGGGTGCCGATTGCACCAAGGATATTATGCAAGTAATTCGTGGTTGGATTTCAGAAAACGAAGAGTGTGAGTGCCGATCGCACTCAACACACACGAGATGGTGAAAAATCCCTACACAAGTGTAACGGATTCCACAGATTCCTTGGTCGACTAGGCCAAAACCACGGTGCTTAAGGGTCTCTGACCCTCAAGCCATCCCGTCTCACTGCCCATAGTCCTAGGTGACCCCGCTCGAGCCACGTGGCTCCTTCGACCGGTCGGCTCGGCACTGCCACGCTACAACAAGGGTTGAGCGCCCAAAATTGACAAGTGCTGTTTGCATTGGGAGCAAGACCAACCAGGGAGATGCAATTGTAGCATTATCAAAGTGCCAAACGCAAAATTACCATCATGGTTTAAGGAATGGATGACGAGTGCGTAGGTGGAATCGTTTACACAAGTGTTGAATGTACCGTTGTCATAAAAACCGATTGCAAGATTGACAAAAGCTGCCAGTTGCACTTCTGTCATGGGTGCCAAATGCACCACTCATGCGAGTGCCGAACACACTATGGCCATGATTTACAATTGGGCTAGCTATGCTAGTGTTGATGTTACAACACATCTTGTAAGAAGCTGATTGCACGGATAACATGGGTGCCGATTGCACCCCGTTGTATTATCGAGCACGAGCTAGCCAACAGTCGCCTCGTCATGCTGGCTTGCGATAGACCACCAAACAAAAGCATACAATCTATGCACAAAGTGGTTCTATGGGCAAATGTATCAAGATACATTCTTCTTAAGTGCTGAAAATACGTCGTCTGACGTTTGCTAGGCATCTTGATTACGTCGAGGATAGTCATAATGTAAAATTCTTCAAATAGAGAATCGACAAAATTGACTAGAAACAATCATATACAATTGTGGTAATCAGATCTATGCACAAACGGCATAACAATACACAACAATTCTAATCACCACCAACGGTGACGAATCATTGGAAGTTAAAAACTTTACCCTACCGATAGCGGTTTGGAAAGGTATTTCCAGAAGAAGTGCAAACCAAATTCTAATGGATAAGTCACATATGTGATGAGGACAATTTCCTCAAATCTGGGCCATGCTAAAGGTGGACGAACTCCTTCGTATTCATAGATGGAACGTGCTACAAAAGCCCAGTCGTTTGAGTACTAGTTCCAAAACATGCACGGCTTGCATGACCGCAGGAGGTCTGAGCGCATGACCAAGTGCTGGAGACAACCCTCTTTTCAAAGGGTGAAGGCATGCGATTCATACCATGGTACTTCAACCACGTGAAATTGGGTACATGACATGCATGGAAAACGTGCACGATGTGCAAAAAACTTTTATCCACTAACTGTTGGTGCGTCGATCATGATATCAAGTTATGGATAAGTTAGACGGACAAATGATCACAATGGTTTTGTGATCACAATGGTTTTCTGATCACAATGGTTTTGTGAAATTTTGAATAAGATGACGATATCAACTGATATTTTGGATACAGATGGCGAGACCATTTCACCAAAGAAATGGTTTGGTGGGCGCAGGACGGGTGCTACAACAGTTACATGCCCCATTGCGCTATAGTGTCCAAAGGCAAATGCGATGGTTTCATGACTTTGCCCGTGTCAGGAATATGTTATGAGATGTTTAACATGCCTACTGCGTTAGCACGCCGACTTCAATCCTTGAGGATTGCCATCGTGCCGCCTGTACATAGTGTGAACGAGATGCATCAGTACCTTTTGGAGGTTCTCTGCATCATCAGTCATGGTCGTGCAAACATCAGTCCGTGATGAAATGTGTCAAGGATGATACACTTGAATAAATCCTCAATGGCGAAACCATTAACACCCTCTCACTCACTAAGTGATGGATACAAATTGGGATACCCGACCGGTACCGATGATAAAAAGGTACATGAGTGTACTCACAACCCTGTTCAGGAGACAATGATTATTGTCAGTGGAGGTTGTTTTTGCACCAAAGAGGGGCGGAGACTTTTTCATGGGTCCTCCATGATTTGAGACACCGTAATGCGGTGGTCAAAGTTCGTAAGAGTCAATTCTGGCATATGACAAGATTGACCGAATGTCAAAAGTGAACAAAATTTGAAGACAGCACCTTCATTCCATCATCCCTCGGTGAGTGAACACATCATGGAATTGATAGACAAAAATACATGAACCAACTTTGATGAAATAAATTCATCCACAGTTTGGGGAAAGTCCATTTCAGAGAAAATGAGCGACACTCATTTTCTACTTAATGGTGCTCCACAGAACAATGACGATCTCATAGACTGCTGCAAACCAACTACGACGTAGTTAGGATCACGTCAAGGTCTAGATTTTGCGTTTAAAACTTATGACCGTGGAGACGATCTATAAGACAACAGCTTTATGCTAATAGTATGTTAGCACCTACATCTTGGTGGCTCGACCGACCAAACGAGTCATAATCAACAGAGGTAAAATAATGACCATTGTGTAAAAAATGTTGATGTGAAGGGACTCTTCAAGATGGACCTTGAGAAACAATATTTTTCATCAGATTCTTTTGATTCTTTTGAGAAATTTCTCAAAGTCGAGGCCATCGTGACACGATACACTAGTGGTGTACGTCACGCTCTTCAAACAACATGCAGATGGATTCTGGTCATACCAAGGCATGATGTAGCATGAACTATACAATTTTTTTGGAACAAAACCCATATCCGAGAGGAATCATAATTACTACGGTATAGTCGGACTATGATTCACTGACCCAAAAGGTCATGGCGAAGTGACTCAGGCCCCTTGGTTTTGGGGATGGTTCAATTGAAGTACATTGCCGAACACAAGTATAATACAATTTTGGATGTCTTTGTGGTGGTATCCACAATGGTGGATGTTTGCCGGGATGTCTTTGATGAGGGCAATCCCCTCCACGAGGGCCTCGGGTGAGGCATATGGAAAACACTCTATGGAATGCAAGTACTGAATGTACATAATAGAAGACATTGAAGCAACACAGATTGTTGCAAACACAATCCATTAACGGGATTTGGAATGGAACCCTTACACGTGATTATGTAATCACAAACAGCTTCAAGAACTAGTTGTTCCAGGATCACCGGATGTGATTCGGAGGTGTTCGATCACAATCACATGGAACTGACACCCGAAAGGTGTTCTTCCAACTTGTACCAAAATGATTGTGATCATGGTACACCCGTTTGGTGAATACGGTAAGATAAACACTTTGTCTGTGGATGGAATTCATGGTTGTTGAGATTTGTTATCTCAGTTAACCTAGTTCAAAAGCAGTGTGCTTTTGTCGGGGATGTGAGCGGTAGCCTACGGTACCCTTTTCAGGCAGAAATGAGGGGATGATGGTTGAGACCAAGATCATCTAGGTCAGAGAATTGTCGTGTCCAGTGATGGACTTTGACGGAAAATGCGCATGCTAGACGACCAATGTCGCCTCCTTCAAAGATGATGATATTTGAATAGAAAAACAAGTGTGCTCAGCAACCATGTCTTAGGATCTTGGTGCCTCTCAAACCTAAAAAAAAGCTAGCATGCGAGTTGCATGGGCTTAGTGGAGCTTGGTCGAGTTCAGCCAACCAACCCACGGGTGCGGAAAGAGGTGTAGTAGACCTACACGTGGTCATGAACACGTGGTTGCAACTAAGAGGACTGATGTCCGGATCTTGGATTGCACGTACTGACAATGTTGCGAGGAGGTACTACCTTGACAACAACCCCTTCAAAGAGATCATTTCCAAACGACAGGGGAAGTGTTGTGTGGATGTGGACAGTTTTTGCGAGGTCGTCCGGTTAATTGGTCGCAGGGACACTCCTTGCGAAGGGGGAGGAGGCGTCACCACAACAACTTGCTGAACACGTACCACATGGAATGTGGGGAAATCCATCCTATGTACTCTCTTCCAAACTCGCATGACATTATTATCAATGTACCTCCCAAAAGGCATCGACTAGGATGTCGATACACACGTATGATGAGTCTTCAATGAAGATTCACCAACACTTGTGAAGAACATACAAGGATTATACGTGTCTCATCTTGAGCCACTTGACCATAATCACAAAGGCCACAAGTGGCTCAAGATGAGACACACACTAGATGTTGTGCGCAAATGACCATAATAACAAAGGCCACACGTGTGTGGTTGATTGTGCATGAACATGACAAAACTGTGTTACGGATGACAAGAGTTCACACATGTGATCTTGTTTGTGATTCTTGTTGCATGGTTTGCATCATGAAGTAAGCAATGATAAAACCTCCGTGAGCAAAGACGAACCGGGACGGTTCGAAGCAAAGGGGGAGGAATGTAGCATAAGAGCCATTTCTAGGATTTAAAATGGCGTTTGAATATAGTTCCCCGGTTTTGGGGGCTTGAGACCGATGTCTCGACGAGTTGAGGTCCGAAAAACAATCTTGGTCAATAGTCTAGTTCGACTCTATCCCGGATTCGGTCCATAGGCCGGCATTAAGGCGAGAGGAGTGTCGCGATGGAAGATCCATCGCGTCACTCCTCCTCCCCTCTAGTTGACCGCTAGGGTCCTATTACCACGTGGATGTGCCACGTGGAAAGATAGGGTTTTAGGTTGTGTGTTTACAAAAATGCCCTATGACGACTACGTGCATGTGTGGCACATTTCGTCTCAGCCAAAAGGGCTGAGGCAACCATTTGCTACCTCTCCTTGGACTACACTTTCTGAGGACCTACGTTTTAGGTTCAGAAGTTAGTCGCAAAACAGCCTAGTGCTGTTACGGAATTAATCTTGTAGTGAATACAAATATTTCAACAATTTCAAAATTATTTCAATATAGATATCAAAGTTTATATCCACATATAAACTTATAAACAAATATCTACATCTATATTTGTATCTACATCTATATCTATCTCTATATCTGTATGTCGGACGGAGCGTAGATGGTGAAGAAGTAGAAGTTGCAAGGCAAAATACGATTTAGAATTTGGGGCACTTGAGCAATTTATAATTAACAGTAATTGTACTTCCACGAAAAGTGTCGAAATGGTCGCACATGTGTACAAGTGTCGAGTTACAAATGAGGTATAGTCAGGGTCGTTGGGTTGAATAACGAGCCGTGCACGGGAGTGGTCGGATTTGAGAAGGTCCGCCGAGAAATCCGGGGTCTTCGAGAATCGACGGTGAATATGCGAGATGCATCTTTATAGATCCTGATTCGTCTCGGTACATGAAGAAGTCGACCGAAAGGTCGTGAGACTTCCCTTGTAGTTTCGTGAGGGTGGTCGAAGTTGTCAGAAGGTTCGGGAAGATTCACTGAGGGCAGGGGCAATTGGCCGGTTTGTCCTTGACCGTCAGAGTGAATTTTGTGGTCTCGCGACATGATGGGCTCATTTTCTATTAACAGAAATGCCCATTCGAAAAAATCAGAGACTCGTGTACGTCTGGTATGTAACACTTCCCCCCTTTTAGCCACGATGCCTCGACGCGCGTACAGTCGTGGCCCGATGACGGCGGTAATCGCGGTCGACTAGGCATATATGACCAATTGCCTCACCCGTTAAACTGTGTATCAACAAGTGTATTGGGAAGTGAACAAAATAGTGAACATGGTATCTTTGCAGAAACTAATAATTATCACATACAGCCCATGAAATTGCTTCTTACATACAAGGAATGTACATCTGGGATTTCCCGGCATGCATTGATGCGGATGTTCCCTGAAGAATGTTAGCATGCAGAAATACACTTTTTGATACACTGATTATCAAGTGTATGAATTTGGGCTGATTAACCATAACCCCGACTAGGGGATCGACGTCTCAGAGGTTCTCATAGGGTTCCTAGCTGTTGTGCGCGACGTCATCGCTGTGCCACTTGACAAGGTATTCTGTCATTTTACCTCGTCGTCGATGGTCGAGGATGTCCTCAATGACGTACTCTGTGTCTTCGTCCACTTGAACTGGAGGCGGAGGAGGGACATCCCTGTCGATGAAGTTCTCTTCAATGTCTCAGTAGTGCTTGATTTTGCTGACATGGAACACCGGATGAACTTGAATAGCGTTGGGGAGTTTGAGTCTTGCAATCACAGGGATTTGCATGTGCTCGATCTTGAATGGTCCCAACAAATCGGGGTTTGAGCTTCGAACAGTCCGCTGTGCTGAGTTTGATGTTGGTTGAGCTGAGAAGGAATTTGTTGCCAGTGGCAAACACGTCGTCAATGCGATGTCTGTTAGCTGCTCCCTTCATCGCTACTTGTGTCTTCACGAGGATTTGCTGTGTTTCCTCTGAGATGGTGGTGAAGTCTCGGCGTTGGACGTCAATTGCGGAGATGTTCCTGTGACTTTGTAGTCTGGCTGGTGTGGTAGGAAGTTTGCCATACACCACTTCAAACGGAGTTTTACCAGTTGTGGTGGAAACTGCCGAATTGTATGTGATTTTGGTGGTCGGAAGTTTTTGTGTCCAATCCGTCCCGTGAGGTTCGTATAGTGTTTGGAGAAGTTGTTCAAGCGTCTGGTTGGTTCTCTTGGTTTGGCCGTCGGTTTGAGGATGGAACGCCATTGAAAATTGAATTTCGCTCTTGTAGGGAGTCATCACTTTGCGCCAAAAATGGCTAGTGAATCGACCGTCTCTGTCGCTTGTGATGGTTCTTAGCCCACGATGTAGCTGTACGATGTTGTTTAGAAACACATGTTGTTTTCCGAATGAAGTGGGACATTTTTTAAAACCTGTCAACAACCACAAGGATTGCGTCATATCCCCAGTGTGTGACAGGTTATTCTGTGCCAAAGTCCATGGAGTTGTCGGCCTACGGTTTTGTCGGGACAGGAAGCGGTTGCAAAAGTTTGTGTTGCCGTGTGCGACGGAATTTTTGTCATTGGCATGTGTCGCAGGACTTGTAGAAGTTGGCCACGTCTGATTGCATCTTGTCCCACCAATAGATTTTTACCAGCTTCCTCAGCGTCTTGTCCTCTCCAAAGTTTCCACCTAGACATGTGTCGTGGCACTCTTCGAGTAGCATACGACGGAGTTCGTTGTTCGGGGGAACGACTACTTGGCAAGTAAATCGTCGTTGCCAATAGGGTGCGTCGTCCCTGTCGTGCTTTTCATAGCTTCGTGCAAAGAACCACTCAAGATATGGGTCTCGTTGCAGCTGTAGTGTTGCCACATCGGTCATTAAATCTCGTCGGGGGCCAAGTGTGTCCGCTGGGCTGATTTTGCCTGGTCAGTACTCGACATCGTAGTCGAACACGGATTCAAGGAAGTCCATCTATCGGGTTTGACGTTGACTGAGATTCGGCGGCGACTTCAAACATTTCAACGCATGGTGGCCGGTGCACACAATGCATCGGCAGCACTATAAGTAGCACCACCATGTCTTGAATGCATGTACAACCGCCAGCATTTTTTTCTTGTGTACGGCACAGTTGTGTTCCGGTCCTCGCAGTTTTTGAAACATGTAGGCGACCGGTTGCTCTCCGTTGTTGTGGTCTTGCAGGTGGACTGCGCCGATGGCTCATTCTGATGCATATGTGGCCATGACATAGTCGAACGTCGGATCAGATAATTGTAGTGTTGGCGCCAAGGTCAGAGCATTCCGCAAAGTTGTAAACGCTTCTTGTTCATTGCCTCCCCACTGTTCTAGGCAACCTGTGGATTGTGCCGGTATAGGAAATCTTGTTGGAGGATGATTTTGTGTTTGCTCATTGGACAAGTCCTCCAGACCCTTATATCCCGTAGATCCTCCACTTGTAGTCGTAGTAGTTCTCGGATTCTTCGTAGTTGCAATCTCCTATCAATGGTTTTTCCTTCAAACACCCCTTGATCGATCTGCAAGCCCAGTTCGTGAACCATGGCATTGCTCACGAAGCTGTGTGAAGCTCCTCCATCCAAGAGTGCTAGTACCGTTCTGCGACTCTTGCATCCTCGAGGCTGAACTTTTAGTAGTATTGCCTGTTGGTCGTCCTCGTACCCCTTGTCGAGCTTTGTGATCTCAGAAACCCTCTGCGGCGATGTAGGCCCTACAGGTGGGCGATTGTTTGGCGAAGATCGCTCCTCACCGACAAGAGTTGTGCCTTTTACTCCTGCCCTTTGTCGTTTCCTGACTCATGTTTCTGTGACTTTTTCCCTTTTTTGGCCTGCTGCTTGCATCGACAATTGCGAGCAATGTGCCCAAATGTTTTCCACTTGTAGCAAGTTTGTGTATCTCTTTGGTTGACGGCCTCCACTTCCATCGGAGTCAAGGAGTCTGCCGACTAGTTTTTCCCATTTCCTTGATACTTGTGGCTAGGTGGTCGCCAGCCGTAGGATTCCTGGATGTGAGCATTATAGTCGGCGCTTTCCATCTTTTCTGCTATTGCGATCATCTGTGGCAAGTCGCTCTGGATTCTGAAAATGGCAAGTGCTCGCCGGACATCTCGCTTGAGGCTGTTATTGTAGTGAAAACAGAGTTTTTTGGGTGCGATGTTTCCTCCGGTCATGATCTCGCAGAATCTTCGTGTATACTCTACCACGGTTGACTGCTGACGTAGACGCTGGAGCTTGTACCGTGCATCAGAATTTTCGTTTAGACGCTCGAAGCGTGCGAGCATCGCGTACGGGAATTCATACCAGTCGGTTGGTGGCGTCAGTGAGTCTTGCCACTGTGGGTTAATCTGCTCCAAGGGTAGGACGCCTACGGCTGGCGATATGAGACATGCGCCGTTGGCCGTTGATGATGTCTCGCCAGTTTCCTGCTGCCGTTGGATGGTCTTTAGATCAGACCACCAAATTAGCCCTGTGCCACGCAAAAGCGCACCCGCGAGGTCAATTTTTCTCTGATTGTTGTTGACCCTAGCAGCGGTGAAATATACTTCCAAACTCTTCAACCACATCCAAACCGTCGGTCCTTTTGAGTTTGTAGGATCGAACAGTTTTGGTGGAGTCGGACGAATTTTGGGTTTGCTTGAGAGTCGGAATTTTCTCTCGATGAGCACCGCTTCTCATGCACTTGTGTTGCGAAGGTCCTCCATCGCGACGTTGAGCTGTTGGAGGAGATGGTTGTTGACCCCCTTGAGAATGAAAATCCGGTTCACCAGTTCCTTGTTGATCCACACGTGTCGTCTAATGCCACCTGTCGTCTGTGCTGTTGTCTTCGATGCTGTTCGTAGGGCGGCTGGTTTACCGCCGTTGGGTCCGTGACCAGATTGGTCGTCAAAGCCGTAGCAGTTGATCTAGCTGCCGCATAGCCTATCACACCAGCATTCGTTGTCACTTCAGGATTCCCGTGCATCTGAACGTCCTGCTCCTCCATCGCCAAAGTCGTGAAGAAGACCCGTTGCTGGTTGTAGGTTGTGCTCACTCGCCTCACATCGTACTCGCGAAGTCTTTGAAATCTTGTGGTGCGAGATGCATAGACGGTTTGTGTGAGGTAGTCCCCCGGATGGGTAAAGTAGTCGGATGCCTATCCAGCACCACTGTACTCCGATGCCAAGTGTTATGCGGAGCAGAGCATAGATGGTGAACAAGTAGAAATTACAAGGCAGAGCACGATTTAGAATTTTGGACACTTTATAATTAGCACTTCAACATGGCAGGAGGGTGCAAAGTCGCAACACCACTGGAAGTGGGAGCAAAGCTGAGCATGACGTAGACTCCCCACGGCATGCAAGAACGCAGCCGCATGGAAGCAATGTCATACCAAGCAGCAGTTGGGAGCCTCATGATTTCAGCAGTTGGCACACGCCTTGAAATCAGCCAAGCAGTGGGAGTGCTCAGCAAGTTTTGCACAAATCCAGGCGTGCCGCATTGGGAGACGGTTAAGCACGTACTGCGCTACCTCCACAATAGCAGCAGCCTTTACCTCACCTTCAATGGCAACAACAGCCCCATCCTGATTGGCTACAATGGTATAGATTGAGGAGGTGATATGGACACAATGAGGTCAACCAATGGATTCATGTTTGTGCTCAGGGGAGGTACAATCAGTTGAATGAGCAAGAAACAAGAGTGTGTCGTCCTCTCCTCCACCAAAGCAAAGTACATCGTCCTGAGTGAAGCAGCAAAGGAAGCGGTGTGGCTGCATGAACTCCTAGAAAGCCTTAGGCAGCAGCAGACCATAGAGACCACAATCTACTGTGACAACATGAGCGCCATGACTCTGACCAAGAATGCAGAGTTCCACGTCCATACCAAGCACATCGACGGTATCACTTCATCCGTGAGCTTGTGGCAAAGCACATGGTGCAGATCAAGTTCTTCCCTTTAAGCATGAATATTGGCAGAGTTTTTCACCAAGCCGCTGGAAGTGCACCTATTTCAACCGCGGAGGGGATATTGCAGACTTGTGTGATTTTTACTCTTGCAAAGTCAGAGAATGATGGATATGAGGGTGCCAGAAACTGACAAAAATAGGTTGCTTGATAAAATATCATCGGGCATAAAAGTTGAATAGAAGATGTTTCACAGGTTCCAACACACTTTACAAAACTGAATTTGAAGTCCGTTTAAGTGAGATATGGATTTTGAAAGTTTGGAAGTCATGGGTCTTGTTCAAGTGACGACAGGAGCATTTTCAGCACAAAAGGTGGCCGAAATTACTGACAAGGATGGTTGAGAGCGGCCTTCAAAGAGAAAAGAAGACTGGAGGACCTCTAGGAAACTTCAAGGAAGAAGCAGTCTATGATTATTGGCCGTGCAGGTCGTGGGAGACATAATTCTCATGCATGACAATGTGACTGCCGCTCATCCTGCTAGGCTAGGAGTGTACTAGAGGGTCAACTTTGAAAGAGTGTATCTCACTTTCTCCCTTGGCCAAATGGGGCATATAAGACCTTGTTGATAAGCTGTGACGATGTAATCTCTCACTCAAGAGTTCATTTTGAATTTTGCATTCTCTGCAAACCTACATTCATTTCCATAATTTCTATCTATACAACCTAGAACTCCCTCTTAGAAACAGTTGGTCCTGCCTAGATGGCTCTTGGTGAACCTGATCACCTCCCCAAGGGCAGTCTTACTTTGCATCATCGGCATTGGGGTGGGTGTCATATTCCGTGTCCAAGTCAGAGTCGGAGTCTGAGTTTGATTCAGAGTCGGAGGCGGAGTCGGAGTCGGAGTAGGAGTCGGGTTCGGGGTCGGGGTCGGGGTCAGAGTCGGAGTCAGAGTTGGAGTCGGCGGCGGAGTTGGAGTCGGAGTCAGAGTCGGATTTGTAGTCGGAGCCAGAGTTGTAGCGAGAGCTGGAGCCAGAGCCGGTCCCGGAGTCAGAGTCAGAGTCTTCTTCAGAGTCGGAGTCGGAGTTGTAGTCGGAGCCAGAGTTGTAGCGAGAGCTGGAGCCAGAGCCGGTCCCGGAGTCAGAGTCAGAGTCCGAGTCAGAGTCGGAGTCAGAGTTGGAGTCACAGTCGGAGTCGGAGTCGGAGTCGGAGTCGGAGTCGGAGTCGCAGTCGGATTCGGAGTCGGAGTCGGAGTCAAAGTTGAAGTTGGAGCTGGATTCAGAGTCTGAGTTGGAATCAGAGTCGGAGTCAGAGTCGCAGTCAGAGTCGGAGTCGGAGTCAAAGCCAGAGTCGAAGTCAGTGTCGGAGGCCGAGTTGGAGTCTGAGTCGGAGTCACAGTCGGAGTCAGAGTCGGTATTGGAGTCAGTTTCCGAGTCGGTGTTGGAGTCGGAGTTGGAGTCAGAGTCGGAGTCGGAGTCAAAGCCAGAGTCGAAGTCAGTGTCGGAGGCCGAGTTGGAGTCTGAGTCGGAGTCACAGTCGGAGTCAGAGTCGGTATTGGAGTCAGTTTCCGAGTCGGTGTTGGAGTCGGAGTTGGTGTCCAAGTCGGAGTTGGAGTCAGAGTCGTTGTCAGTGTCAAAGTCAGTTTTGGACTGCGTGTCAGAGTCGGAGTTGGAGTCTGAGCCTGATTCGAAGTCAGAATCCGAGTCGGAGATGGAGTCGGACTCAGAGTCAAATTCGAGGTCGGAGTCAGTGTCAAGGCCGGAGTCAGAGGCTGAGTCAAAGTCTGAATCGGAGTCGTAGTCAAATGCGGAGCCGGAGTCGTAGCCGAAGCCGGTCCCAGAGTCAGAGTCAGAGTCGGAGTCAAAGTCGGACTCGGAGTCGGAGCCGGAGCCCGAGTCATTGTCAGAGTCAGAGATGGAGTCGGAGTCGGAGTCTGAGTCGGAGTTGGTGTCGGCATTGGAGTGGGTGTCAGAGTCCGTGTCGGAGTCAGAGTCGGAGTCTGAGTCTGAATCATAGTTGGAGTCGGAGGCGGAGTCCGAGTCGGAGTCGGAGTCGAAGTCGGGGTCGGGTCAGAGTTGGAGTCAGAGTCGGGGTCGGAGACGGAGTTGAAGTCAGAGTCGGAGTCGGACTTGGAGTCGGAGTCGGAGTCAGAGCTTTAGCCAGAGTCAGAGCCGGAGCCAGTTCCAGAGTCAGAGTCGGATTCGGAGTCGGAGTCGGAGTCGGACTCGAAGTCAGAGTCGGAGTCGGAGTCGGAGTCGGAGTCGGATTCGGAGTCGGAGTTGGAGTTGGAGCTGGGGTCGGAATCGGAGTCTGAGTCAGAGTCGGAGTCAGAGTTGAATTCGGAGTCCGAGTCAGAGTCAGAGTCACAGTCGGAGACGGAGTCAAATTTGGTGTCGTAGTCGGTGTCAGTGTCGGAGTCGGAGTCAGAGTCAGAGTCGGAGTCGGAGTGGGAGTCGGAGTCAGAGTTGGAGTTGGAGTCGGAGGCGGAGTCGGTGTCAGATTTGTAGTCGGAATTGGAGTCGGAGTCGATTTCGGAGTCGGAGGTGGAGTCGGAGTTGGAGCCAGAGCCGGAGCTGGAGCCAGAGCCAGAGCCAAGGCCAGAGCCGGAAGAGAACCGGAGCCGGAATCGGAATCAGAGTCGGAGTCGGAGTCAGAGTCAGAGTCGGAGTCGGAATCGGAGTCGGAATCTGATTCAAAGTCAGATTCGGAGTTGGTGTTGGAATCAGAGTCGTTGTTGGTGTCGGAGGTGGTGTTGGAGTGCGTGTTGGAGTCCGTGTCGGTGTCTGAGTGTCATTCAGAGCCGGAGTCAGAGTCCGAGTCCGAGTCGGTGTCGGTTTCGGAGTCGGAGTCAGAGTCGGAGTCGGAGTCAGAGTGGGAGTTGGAGTCAGTGTTGGAGTCGGGGTCAGAGTTAGAGGTAGTGTCGGAATCAGAGTCGGAGTTGGAGCCGGAGCAAGCATTGAAGCCGGAGCTGGACCCGGAGTCAGAGCCAGAGACGGATTCGGAGTTGGAGTCGGAGTTGGAGTCAGAGTCGGAGTCGGAGTCAGAGTTGGAGTCGGGGTCAGAGTTAGAGGTAGTGTCGGAATCAGAGTCGGAGTTGGAGCCGGAGCAAGCATTGAAGCCGGAGCTGGACCCGGAGTCAGAGCCAGAGACGGATTCGGAGTCAGAGTCGAAGTCGGAGTCAGAGTTGGAGTCGGAGTCGGTGTCGGAGTCAGAACCGGAGGCGGAGTCAGAGTTGGAGTTGGAGTCAGAGTGGGAGTCAAAGTTGGAGTCAAAGTCAGAGTCAGAATTGGAGTCGGAGTCGGTGTCGGAGTCAGAACCGGAGGCGGAGTCAGAGTTGGAGTTGGAGTCAGAGTGGGAGTCAAAGTTGGAGTCAAAGTCAGAGTCAGAATTGGAGTCGGACTCGGAGTCGGAGTCAGAGTTGAAGACAGAGTGAGAGTCAGAGTCGGAGTCAGGGTAGGAGTCAGATTCGGAGTCGGAGTCAGAGTCGGAGTCGGAGTCAAAGTCGGAGTCGGAATTAGAGTCGGAGTCGGAGTCGGAGTCGGAGTCGGGGTAGGATTCGGACTCGTCGTTGGCGTCGGAGTCTAAGTTGGAGTCGGAATCAGATTCAGAGTTCGATTCAGAGTCAGAAGGATTTGGATTCTGAGTCGGAGTCAGAGACCGCGTCAGATTCGGAGTCGGAGTCAGAGTCGGAGTCGGATTTAGAGTTGGAATCAGAGCTGGAATTGGAGTCGGAGTCAGAGCCGGAGCCGTAGCTGGAGCCAGAGCCGGAGCCGGTCCCGGAGTCAAAGTCGGAGTCGGAGTTGGAGTTGGATTCGGATTCAGAATCAGAGTCGGGAGTCAGCGTTGGAGTCGGAGTCGGAGTCGGAGTCAGAGTCGGAGTCGGAGTCGGAGTCAGAGTTTGTGTCGCAGTCGGAGTCAGTGTCGAAGTCAGAGTTGGAGTCAGAGTCAGTGTTGAAGTCGGAGTCGGAGTCGTAGTCAGAGTAGGAGTCAGAGTCCCAGTTGGAGTCAGAGTCGGAGTCGGAGTCGGATTCGGAGTCGGAGTCGGAGTCGGAGTTCATGTCGCAGTCGGAGTCTGTGTCGAATTCGGAGTCAGAGTCAGAGTCGGTGTCAAATTCGGATTCGGAATCGTAGTCAGAGTTCGATTCAGAGTCAGAGTAGGAGTCGGAGTCCCAGTTGGAGTCAGAGTCGGAGTCGGAGTCGGAGTCAGAATCGGAGTCGGAGTTGGAGTTGGATTTGGAGTTGGAGTTGGAGTTGGAGTCGGAGTCGGAGTTGGAGTTGGAGTTGGAGTAAGTGTTAGAATTGGAGTCGGAGTCGGAGTCGGAGTCAGAGTCGGAGTCGGAGTCAAAGTCGGGGTCGGAGTCGGAGTTGGAGTTGGATTCGGAGTCAGAGTTGCAGCCGGAGTCTGAGTCGGACTTAGAGTCGGAATCGGAGTAGGAATCAGCGTCAGAGTCAAAGTTGGAGTCGGAGTTGGAGTCGGAATCAGAGTCAGTGTCAGAGTCGGAATCGGAGTCGACATCGGTACCGGAGTCGGAGTCGGAGTTGGACTCAGAGTTGGAGTTGGAGTTGGAGTTGGAGTCGGAGTTGGAGTCGGAGTCAAATTTGGAGTCGGAGTTGTAGTCGGAGTCACAGTCGGATTCGGAGAAGGATTCAGAGTTGGAGTCGGAGTCGGAGCCCGAGTCACAGTCAGAGTAGGAGGCGGAGTCGGATTCGGATCGGAGTCGATTTCGGAGTTGTTGTCGGTGTCGGAGTCAATGTTGGAGTGCTTGTCGGAGTCGGAGTTGGAGTCTGAGCCTGATACAGAGTCGGATTCGGAGTCGGAGCTCAAGTAAAATTCAGAGTCAAAGTCGGAGTCGGAGTCGAGGTTGGAGTCCTAGTCAGAGTCAGAGTCAGAGTTAGAGGCAGAGTCGAAGTCGGAGTCGGAGTCATGGTCAGAGTCAAAGTCAGAGCCGGAGCTGTAGCCGGAGGTGGGGCCGGATCCGGTCCCCGAGTCAGAGTCAGAGTTAGAGGCAGAGTCGAAGTCGGAGTCGGAGTCATGGTCAGAGTCAAAGTCAGAGCCGGAGCTGTAGCCGGAGGTGGGGCCGGATCCGGTCCCCGAGTCAGAGTCAGAGTTGGAGTCCAAGTCGGAGTTTGAGTCGGAGACGGAGTTGGACTCGGAGTCAGAATCGGAGTCGGTGTCGGCGTCGGAGTGGGTTTCAGAGTCCGTGTCACGGTCAGAGTCAGAATCTGAGTCTGATTCAGGGTCGGAGTCGGAGTCAGGGTCTGGGTCAGAGTCGGAGTCAAAGTCGAATTCAGAGGCGGAGTCAAAGTCAGAATCAGAGTCAGAGTCGGAGTCGGATTTCGTGCCGGAGCCGGAGCCGGAGCCGGTCCTAGAGTCAGAGTCGGTGTCGGAGTTGGAGTCAGAGTCAGAGTCGGAGTCAGAGTCGGAGTCAGAGTCGGAGTTGGAGCTGGAGTCGGAGTCAAACTTGGAGTCGGCGTCGGAGACAGAGTCCGCGTTGGAGTTGGAGTCGGAGTTGGAGCCGGAGTCGCAGTTAGATTCAGAGGCAGAGTTGGAGTCAGATTTGGAGTCGGCGTCGGTGTCAGAGTCAGTGTCAGAGTGGATTCCGGAGTCAGAGTCGGAGTCGCAGTTAGATCCAGAGTCGCTGTCAATGTTGGAATCGGTGTTGGAGTGCGATTTGGAGTCCGAGTCGGAGTCTGAGCCTGATTCAGAGTCGGATTCGGAGTCGAATTGTGAGTTGGAGCTGGAGTCAGAGTGGGAGTCGAGGTCGGAGTCGGTCTCAGAGTCGGAGTCAGAGGTGGAGTCGAAATCGGAGTCGGAGTCGGAGTCAAAGTCGGAACCAGAGAAGTAGCCAGAGCCGGAGCCGGAGCCGGTCCCTGAATCAGAGTCAGAGTCGGAGTTGGAGTCGGAGTCGTAGTCTGAGCCGGAGTCGGAGTCGTAGTCGGAGTCAGAGATCGAGTTGGAGTCGGAGTCGGAGTCAGAGACGGTGTCGGGGTCGGAGTTGGTGTCAAAGTCCGTGTCGCAGTCAGAGTCGGAGTTTGAGTCTGATTCGGAGTCAGAGTCGGAGGCTGAGTCGGAGTTGGAGTCGGAGTCGGAGTCAGATTCGGTGTCGGGGTCAGAGTCGGAGTCAGAGTCGGAGTTGGAGGCGGAGTTGGAGTCAAATTCAGAGTCAGAATTGCAGTCGGAACCAGAGCTGTAGCCGGAGCTGGAGTGGGACCCGGTCCAAGAGTCAGATTCAAAGTCGGAGTCAGAGTCGGAGATGGAGTCAGAGACTGAGTCGGAGTCAGAGTCGGAGTCGGAGTCGGAGTCGGAGTCAGAGTCGGACTCAGAGTTAGAGTCGAAGTCGGAGTTGGAGCCGAAGTCGAAGTCGGAGTCCGAGTCAGATTCGGAGTCAGAGTCGGAGTCCGAGTCGGAGTCGGAGACGGAGTCGCAGTCAGAGTCAGCGTCGGAGTCAAATTCTGTGTCGGATTTGGTGTCAGTGTCCGAGTCGGAGTCATGGTCGGAGTTGAAGTCGGGTCGGGAGTCGGAGTCAGAGTTGGAGTTGGAGTCGGAGTCCGAGTCCGAGTCGGTGTCGTATTTGTAGTCGGAGTCAGAGTCGGAATCAGAGTCGGAGGCGGGGTAGGAGTTCAAGTCGGAGTTGGAGCTAGAGCCTAAGCTGGAGCCAGAACCGGAGCCAAGGCCGGAGCTAGAGCCGGAGTCGGAGCCGGAGTCAGAGTCGGAGTCAGAGTCGGAATCAGAGTCGGAGGCGGGGTAGGAGTTCAAGTCGGAGTTGGAGCTAGAGCCTAAGCTGGAGCCAGAACCGGAGCCAAGGCCGGAGCTAGAGCCGGAGTCGGAGCCGGAGTCAGAGTCGGAGTTGGAGTCGGAATCGGAGTCCGAGTCGGAATTGGAGTCCGAGTCTGATTCGGAGTCGGAATCGGAGTTGGGGTCAGAGTCTGAGTCTGATTCGGAGCAGGAGTCAGAATCGGAGTCAGAGTCGGAGTTGCAGTCGGAGTCAGAATCGGAGACGGAGTCTGAGTCGGCGTTGGAGTCGGATTAGGAGTCGGTCCGAGTCAAAGTCACAGTCAGAATTGGAGTCGGAGTCAGATTCGGAGTCAGACTCGGAGTCGGATTCAGAGTCGGAGTCAGAGTCGGAGTTGGAGTCGGATTCGGAGTCGGCGTTGGAGTCGGAGTCGAAGTTGGAGTCGGAGTCAGAGTCGTAGTCGGATTCAGAGTCAGAGTAGGATTTGGAGTCAGAGTCAGAGTCGGAGTCAGATTTGGAATCAGGGTAAGATTCGGGGTCAGAGTCGGAGCCAGAGCCGTAGCCCGAGCCAGAGCCGGAGCCGGTCCCGGAGTCAAAGTCAAGGTCGGAATCAGAGTCGGAGTCGGATTCAGAATCAAAGTCGGGAGTCGGAGTTGGAGTCTGAGTCTTACTCGGAGTCGGAGCCAGAGTCGGAGATGGTGTCGGAGTCGAAGTCGGTGTCGAAGTCAGTGTCAGATTCGGGGTTGGAGCTAGATTCAGAGTTGGAAGCGGAGTGGGATTTGAAGTCGGGAGTCGGAGTTGGAGTCGGAGTCAAAGTCGGAGTCGTAGTCGGAGTCGGTGTCGGAGTTGGAGTCGTTGTCGGAGTCGGAGTCAGGGTCGGAATAAAAGTCAGAGTCAGAGTTGGAGCCGGAGTCAGAGTCGGAGTTGGAGTCGGAGTTGGAGTGAGATTCAGAGTCAGAGTCAGAGTATGAGTTGGAGTCAGAATCGGAGCAAAAGTCAAAGTCGGAGTTAGAGTCGGAGTCAGAGTCGGAGTTGGAGTCGGAGTTGGAGTGAGATTCAGAGTCAGAGTCAGAGTATGAGTTGGAGTCAGAATCGGAGCAAAAGTCAAAGTCGGAGTTAGAGTCGGAGTCAGAGTTGGGGTCGGAGTCGGAATCGGAGTCAGGATTCGGAGTCGGAGCCGGGGTCGTAGTCGGAGTCGGAGGTGGAGTCGGAGTCGAAGTCAGAGTCGGAGTCAGTGTTGGAGCCGGTATCAGAGTCAGTGTCAGATTTGGTGTCGGAGTCAATGTCGGAGTTTGAGCCTGATTTGGAGTCGGAGTAGCAGTCAGAGTCGGAGTCGGAGTCAGAGTCAGAGTCGGAGTTCGGGTCATAATTGAAGTCAGGGTCGTAGTCAGAGGCAGATTCGGAGTTGGAGACAGAGTCAAAGTCAAAGTCGGAGCTGGATCTGTAGCCGGAGCCGGAGCCGTAGCCTCTCCCGGAGTCCGAGTTGGAGTCGGAGTCGGACTTGGAGTCGGACTTGGAGTCGGAGCTGGAGCCAAAGCCGGAGTTGCAGTCGGAGTCGGAGTCAGAGTCGGAGTCGGTGTCGGTGTCGGAGTGGGTGTCGGAGTCCGTGTCGTAGTCAGAGTCAGAGTCTGAGTCTGATTTGGAGTCGGAGTCGGAGGCGGAGTCGGAGTCGGAATTGGAGTCCAAGTTGGGGTCGGGGTCGGAGTCGGAGTCAGAGTCAGAGTCTGAGTCTGATTTGGAGTCGGAGTCGGAGGCGGAGTCGGAGTCGGAATTGGAGTCCAAGTTGGGGTCGGGGTCGGAGTCGGAGTCAGAGTCAGCGTCGAAGGCCGAGCCAGATTCTGAGTCGGAGTCAGAGACGGATTCGGAGCCGGAGCTGAGCCGGAGCCGGTCCCTGAGTCAACGTCAGAGACGGAGTTGGAGTCGGAGTCAGAGTTGGAATCGGATTCGGAGTTGGAGTCGGAGTCAGAGTCAGAGTCTGAGTCGGAGTCAGAGACGGATTCGGAGCCGGAGCTGAGCCGGAGCCGGTCCCTGAGTCAACGTCAGAGACGGAGTTGGAGTCGGAGTCAGAGTTGGAATCGGATTCGGAGTTGGAGTCGGAGTCGGGACTCGGAGTTGGAGTTGGAGTCGGAGTCTAAGTCAAAGTTGGAGCCGGAGTCGGAGTCGGAGTCCAAGTCGGAGTCAGTGTCGGAGTCAGAGTCTCTGTTGAAGTCAGAGTCTGACTTGGAGTCGGAATCGGAGTTGGATTCGGAGTCAGAGTCAGAGTCTGAGTCGGAGTCGGAATCGGATTCAGAGTTGGAGTCGGAGTCGGAGTCGGTGTCGGATTTGGGTCGGAGTCAGAGTCAGAGTCGGAGTCGGAGTCGGAGTTGGAGTCGGAGTTGGATTCGAAGTCTGAGTTGGAGTCGGAGTCAGAGCCGGAGTAAGAGTTGGATTCAGAGAGAGATTCAGTGTCAGAGTTGGAGTCGGATTTGGAGTCGGTGTTGGAGTCGAAGTCAGAGTCAGAGTCAGAGTCGGAGTCGGAGTCAGAGTTGGAGTCGTAGTCAAAGTCGGAGTCAGACTCAAAGTTTGAATCCGAGTCAAGGTCGTAGCCGGAGTTGCAGTCGGAGTCAGAGAGTCATAGTCGGTGTCGGAGTCGGATTTGGAGTTGGAGTTGGAGCTGGAGCCAGAGTCAGAGTCGGAGTCGGAGTCAGATTCAGAGTCTCAGTCAGAGTCGGGGTCGGAGTCAGAGTCGGAGTCAGATTCAAATTCGCAGTTGCAGTGAGATTCAGAGTCAGATTCATATCGGAGCCGGTTTCGGTGTCAAAGTCGGAGTCAGAGTCAGAGTCGGAGTCGGCGTGGGAGTTGGAGTCAGAGTTGGAGTCCGAGTCGGATTCGGAGTCGGATTCGGAGTTGTAGTCAGATTCCGAATCGGAGTCAAAGTGCGAGTCGAAGGCGGAGTCAGAGTCGGTTTCGGGGTTGGAGCCAGAGCTGGAGCTGGAGACGGAGCCGGTGCCAGAGCCGGAGCAGGAGTCAGAGCCGGAGTCAGAGTCGGAGTTGGAGTTGGTATCGGAGTCGCAGTCGGAGTCGGATTCGGGGTCAGAGTCGCAGTCGGAGTCGGAGTCGGAGTCGGATTCGGAGTCGGGGTCAGTGTCAGTGTCTGAGTTGGCATTGGTGTCGGTGTCAGTGTGGAGTCAGAGCCGAAGTCGGAGTCGGAGTTGGAGTAGGAGTCGGAGTCGGAGTCGGAGTCGGGGTCGGAGTCAGAGTCAGAGTGGAAATCGGAAACCGTGTCAGAGCGGGAGTCGGAGTGGGAATCGGAGTCAAAGTCAGACTCAGAGTCAGAGTCAGAGTTGGAGTCGGAGTCGGAGTCGGGGTCGGAGTCAGAGTCAGAGTGGAAATCGGAAACCGTGTCAGAGCGGGAGTCGGAGTGGGAATCGGAGTCAAAGTCAGACTCAGAGTCAGAGTCAGAGTTGGAGTCGGAGTCGGAGTCTGAGTCTGAGTCAAACTCGAAGTCGCTGTCAGAGTCAGAGTTGAAGTTGGCGTCGGGTTCGGAGTCGACATCAGAGTCAGAATTTGAGTTGGAGTGAGAGTAAGACTCCAAGTCAGATTCAGAGTCAAAGTCGGAGTCGGAGTCGGAGTTTGATTCAGAGTCAAAGTTGGAGTTTCAGGCGGAGTCGGATTCAGATGCTTAGTCGCAGTCAGAGTTGGAGCCAGAGACGCATCCGGAGCCAGAGACAGAGCCAGTCCCGGAGTCAAAGTCGGAGCCGGTCTCGGAGTCGGAGTCGAAGTCCCAAGCAGAATCTAGAGTCGGATTTGGATTCAGAGTCAAAGTCAGAGTACGATTCAAAGTCAGAGTCAGAGTCAGAGTCTGAGTCGGAGTCAGTGTAGGAGTCGGAGTCGGTGCCGGAGTCAGATTCGGAGCCACGGTCAGAGTCTGATTCAGAGTCGGAGTCAGAGTTGGGATCCGAGAGGTACCGATTGGCCGAGGGTATTTTGGCCACCTGTCCCGGCCTTCGAGGATTCATTCGAGAAGGATCTGACTACTTCGACCACTTTTGAGAAAGGTCAAAAAACGTATCGTGAACCATATTGATGTTTTGATTTTTTCAGTCAATTTCTTAACGGCACTGGACTTTTATAGAACCGTGCCTCAATTTTACCGAAGCCCCCGACTTCACAGTGGATATTCTCAAAGCAGCCACTCACTACATGACCTCGCAAGCATTGCCCGGCTCAAGCACCGTGGACCTAACATAAGCCTCATTCTCATTCTCTACAATGTATATATGTGCTTGACTCACTCAAAAGTGTCATCAAAGTACACTTACTGCTTAATACAAAATTTCCATTTATCCCAAAACCTATGGAATCGTCCTTTGTCCCGCACCTCATCCCTGTGAACCACCTACATTTTGCTCGGTGTATTCCTTGGTATCAAAGCGCAACGGTACTAGGGGGGCAACCGGCGCATTAACAAATTTTCGATATCCTCGCACGAGTTTCCAGTGCATCTCCACTGTTCAGAAGATTGCTTACCTTGCGATGACAATGGTGAATGGAGCAAGCACAGCCATCGATAAGAAGCAGTCTCGGATGAACACTTCGGGAATGGAGGATCAGTAGCACAAAAATACCGACGTTCTCATGGTAAACCAGAAAGCAGCGTTAACTTTTATAGTAAATGGCACAACACGGATGAACCCGACGGCCAACCCGGTGACGGACCCATCAGGCTCGGCAAACCCTTTGCCTCTGCCGCTGCTCGTCGGGTCAGCACCTGGCACAATGGAGTCCTGAGGTTGTTGCATGGTGGGTCATGACTGTAAGAAAAAAATGCCCCCTCACTGAGTTTAGGGACTCGTATACGTCACGGACGCAATATCATATGCATTATTTTCTACACGAGATCCTCACATGCATTATTTTCTGCATGACATCGGTACATCAGTTACTCCATTGAGAAAATGTGGTACATGTGACTTGCTTCCATACAGAAAAAAAAATGAAAATGTTTCTGAGCTTAAGTGTTTGAGCTATGCACTTATGAGGAGTGAGAAGAAAAAACCTTGAATAAGGAAGTACCTGTTTGAAAAACGCTTGTATAATGGACAGTGCCAACGGCACTGATTACAAATTTTGACTTCCTTGAATGTGAAAAATGACTGTTGAAATCTGAAGGAAAAACCGTGCAAGATTAACCCAAGAAATGGTTTGATCCACCATGAATCGAGGAAGTTACGCCCGGCCAAAGGTTGGACCAACGAAGGGGAAAACAGGTGACGGGAATTCATTCCTAAGGACCAAGGCTCGATCCTCTGAAGACCCAACGAGGCAAACCACACCTTGGGACCCGGAAAGTCAATGAACCAAGGATCATTGAGGACCAATGGTGCTTCGGAATGGCACCCCGATGTATTATTACCAGAAAGGGAACTTCGGACGGCCGGCACCGACGCTAGTGGTGCTGCCATTGGCAGATTGCCATGGTTCTCAGAAGCAGTCATATCTCGGCCGTTCTTCTACAGAATGATGCAAGTTTTAGTGCATTGGGAAGATGGAAAGATAAGCTATGTGATTCTGAGGGAATGACGCTCCTCCCTGGATTGTACAGAGCCGCGCACGGCTTGGTGACCTCGGTTTGCCTATGATGTGTCAAAATGTACATATAGTCTTCCAAGTTGTCACTTAAATAATGAGTACAGTTTACTCCCACTTTGCCGCACGTGTTATCATGCTGCCCCAAGATGATCTAACACTTCTGCATGCGCTGGGAGGTGTGCACCGGCCTCCCCTTGGTCGCCATTGCTGCCAGTTAGTGCCTACACCATCCAGTTGAGGCTAGCACACCGCATTCGGTTTACAGCTCTGGTTTCTACAATGTCGATGACACGATCTGCTGTCTAGTTTTTTCCACCGTAAAATTGCATCAACATGGAGACCCAATACCCATACAATTAGCTATGAGATACGCAAACCTTACGTCTAATTTATGTGTATTGCTGATCGTTGTAGAACCAAAGGTGGATAACTAAGCTTGGTAATACTTTCCCTCGAATTCTGGACCAATGTCAAACATTGAACAAAACAGGCTAAAAAATGAGAAAGTGGTGAGGAACAATCATTGTCGAGTGAGCCAGAAGACACTAACATCAACAAACAAAAATATAGTAGGATACACCTCGTTGGCCTTTTCTCAGTCTCCTCTTGGAATGAATGTGGGTAACCTGTATCATTGTATGGCATTTACTGATTGTAATATAGTCTTCAGAATGACATGTTTTGCAAAGCATAATTTATCTTTGTCGCAAGGATGTGCGTGTCCATTTGGGATTTCATAGAATCGGATGATATACCCTTTCCTCTTGTTATACCCCTCTTGCAGCCCGTTGTTTTCATTTGGTGATATTGTACTCGCACACCTTTGGTTTAAACTGCTTCTTCTTCATCTAAATCTTACTTTCATTCAACAAATGTGCAATCATCAGGCATTTCACTTCAAACGCATATGAAGTGACTTGGAGTGGGTGTGTGGGAAACGCATTACCACTCACCCACATTCAACCATTGTTTTAGGAAGTTGCACCGGCCAAATGTGGGTGAGATAGCATTAGTTCACCCACATAAAAACCGCACCCGTCCTGGGTGTCCGACAAGAGAATATTTTTGCTAGAGTGTTCAAATAGCTTCTTAAAGAATAAGGAAATCATGCTAGTCTTGAATGTAAAGGTTTCTTCCCTCTGTTGTGGACGTGGGGTAAAGCAAAGTGTGAAGTCAAATCATACAATGCAGTGCAAACACTGAAAAATATCTCTTGTTTCAAACGTCCCTAACTAGCACAGAAGATGACCTTTGACCTCATTTGCAGACCTCCCATATCCATCCAATATGCAAGTTGAGGGTAAAATGTCTTACCCAAATTTTCCCAGTCCTTGCCACATCAGTAGTTCATCTCTCCCAAATACATCATTCATGATCGTTTGCCTTAATGCTAGTCAAGAATCATTCTCTCCTTGGGAGGTGCCTGCTAGTGTTGCCATCAACATTTGGCAAATAAGCATTCCAAACTATGAAACTTTGATTATCAGCATTCTTGATTGACAAGGACCTGTTAGAGCATTGGGGATCAACAAAAAAATACGGGTGTGACTCCTAGTTAGAGGTAGGGTCAAACTATGAAGCCACAAAAAATATAGAGTTGGGATTTCAGTGTAAAAAAAAACCAAAAAGTCTGGATGCAACCAAACCTCGTGCCCTTGCAGACCATTGCATGTATCAAGTGATGGTCAATCTAATGGTTGATTGAGTTTTTCTAGGTCAAACGCTCAACATGTACATTTAACCTATCAGAAAAAAAATGTGGAAGGGATGAGGGTTGACCCATGGGGGAATGTGACGGCACAGATTGTACATGAAACGTATTTGGAAGAAAAAACTAGAGACTAGGACTTTCCCATTTTGGTGAACATGGAAAGCACTAAGTTACATCCCAAAAAGTGCAACAATTCAAGTTTAATTTTGAGGATTAATTTAGGTCTACCTTGATTTTCTTTCAAAAGAGTGCTGGTTTTATTGTGACCCTCACATGCTTAATTCCCTGAACTTCGCGTATGGGCATTCTTGTTCACAAATTCATGTTCCAACATGCGCCCACCTCCCCATTGTTACGCCAATTGACTGTGGTTCTTTTAACCAACTATCACAACCTTCGATACTCGATTCCGGAATTTTTCAACAATTTCAACATCTTTTCAAATGAGAACAGAACAATCGATGACCATATGGATCTTTCCACACTTTTTGGATGACTTTTCACTGGTTCCAAAATGATGGTTCAATCCAAGCACATATAGTCCTTCATGCCATTTCAAACTTCTAACCAATTCCTCTTGATGCTCGTTCCATTGTTAGAACGAAGTGTCCTCTGTTGGTGTGTCTACCAACGTGGAACTTTTGACCAAGCTGAGTGTTCAAAAAAGCAACTACGTGGGATGAAGGTGAAAGCGAAACAAGAAGCAATGCATACACACAGCCTGACATGGAAGCGATCTGGCCTATTAGACCCATAATTTCCTTCTTATTGACACAGTTTTCTTGGGAGGATCAACTCTTTGCCTCTATGGTATAATTAGTTCTCTATGGGTAACTCACAATTTATGAAATGGATGGGATTTACTTTCACTTTTTTTCTTAAAAAAAAAAAAAAGAAACCACCCATCACTGATCCCCGTTTGTTCCGTTGGTGAATGCCTAACCCTGACTTTGAAGTGTTGCACTCGCATTCTCAATCCTTTTCTTCTTTCTTCTCAGCCTCGCTCACAACTTCACTTTCACACTGGAAATTTTGCCAGGTCTACTCTCTCTCTCTCTCTCTCTCTCTCTCTCTCTGTCTCT
>SZWC01003167.1:22679-35282 GCA_023375785.1 Penium margaritaceum | reverse complement strand
CACACGCACACACACACACACACACACACACACACACACACACACACACACACACACACACACACACACACACACACACACACACACACACACACACACACACACACACACACAGATACCCACACTGGATCTATAATAGCGCAACGGTCCTCCCATAAGCTTAAGGAATTCAAGAAGCTGGATGGTGCGCTCACGTCCTAAATGAGCGAGTTCACCATGGTGTTCAATTCACACACTTGATTTCTAGTATGCTCCTTTCGTGCGCTTGCATTCAGCAAGCACAGTGAAATTGAAGTGTACCATTGAAGTGTTTGCACACACTGAGTACATCATTTGTGTATGTTCAAATGCAGGAAGTGTGTGTTGGAAAAAGAATCTGAAAAGACACAACCCCTCGGAAATGCTCCAAGCACTCAATAATGGATCAGGTCCTGGACCAGACCAACTTGAAAAATGGCTCTCCGGGACTCCAAAAATTGGGAACAAACTGACAAGATATTCCCTAATAATGTGGTATGTATTATCTGCGTACGGCTAGAGGAAAGAAGCCGTCGCTTTGGTCTTTTGTCCTA
This sequence comes from Penium margaritaceum, assembly GCA_023375785.1. Classification (NCBI taxonomy): domain Eukaryota; kingdom Viridiplantae; phylum Streptophyta; class Zygnematophyceae; order Desmidiales; family Peniaceae; genus Penium; species Penium margaritaceum. Next base: position 34,710 of record SZWC01003167.1, on the reverse strand, counting down.
TTGTACTTCTGCCGTGACTTGCGCTGCTACCTCACTTCTTCCGACATGGTCTCAGAGCTTCAGGAAACATGGCCTGGTGTTTCCGAACTAATTTATTGCTCTGCAGTCATCTCTACTACCCTCTACCAATAGTACCCCCTCAGCCACTGTCTACGGCCACTTCTGCCACCCATGTTATCTCTGCAAGCTCCGCTTCCACTTCCTCATGTGCAAAGCACTGACTAAGTGACTGCTTGCCTCCTTGCGCCCATTCACCTGCACGTGGCTGTTTGTCTCAACCTGTCTATGACGCATCTGCTCACCTACTCGCCTCCTTCAACTTCATGAGCAGTTGACGTCAGCAATATCGTCTTGTCCGCTTCTCAAGCCTCAACAAATCTCATCAGTGTGACAGAGTCCTTCGTCCAATCAAACGATCGTGAAAAATTCCTACCTCCTCCACTGCCAAATGCTGACAGAAGCCCTTGAGCTACTCTTTGTTTCCATATCTGATGAAGTTTCATGCACCATTTTGCTCTCCATTTCTGTTATTCTGTATTGTTATCATTTAACCCTGTCCTCCGCAGAACCTTCTTTCCTACTCCTCCTACTCCGCTGCCTCTTCCAGTTCAAGTGACTGCGTGGCATGGTCACCACTCCTGCACCGCTTCCTGCAGTGTCCTCAGCTTCGCATCCTCCTCCAGACGTCGCACCGTCCTGCTCTACTCCACCCGCCTCAAGCTCATCTTCTCTATCCTTTTCCACCTCTTTGCCATTTCATCCTTTTCAGCCTTCCTCTTGCACCACAATCCTTTTGCAAAAGCTCCTCCACTATTCTCCCCTATAGAAGGAGAAATTCACTCAGTGTCAGGGTATCAGACACCACCAGTCTCCCTGCTCGTCATTCTCGAGCTAAATTTTGGAAAACTTTGTGACTCCTATGAAACCAACTGCACTCCCTACTTCCTCAGCATCCTCCCTTCATCGTCATCTGGCACATCAGGACCATCTACTTCCTCATCAGAAATATTCTTTGATCACCTGCTGCAACCACTTGCATCCTCACCTGCCGCTTCTTCATTACCATCGTCAGCATCAGCCTTTCGTCCTTCATCCTCAGTCGTTTCTTTCTTAATCATCTTCAGCCTTGTTATCATCTTCATCATCTTCTTCATCATCCATCATCATCAATCAATGCACGTGGTTCACCCGTGCGCCAAGTTCATCAATCAACTGTTGCAATCATCTGCTATCATCATCTCCCGCTGGGCGTTTGGATCCACCCGGTCGAACCACCAATCTCACAGTGACCTGTGCCCACGTCCTCTCATCCAAAATGCATGTGGTTTAACCCTGTGCCCAGATTTCATCTTCATTAGAATATACTCCTCTGATTCTCGTACCAAATTGGCATATGTGGCTAGAACAAGAAACAGCGCGAGCTACCTGCCATTTTTGCAGCAACCTGCACCAAAGCCGGTAGCAGATTTCTCACATCGCGTCGGCTTCTGTCTTCTTGTTCCTATATCTCTAGCCCTCTTTTTAATTGCACATTTTTTCTTCCCCTGTGCCCATGTCATCAATAAAATCCTGTACTATCCGCCATCATCCGCAAGAAATCTACTCTACTCGGCACCTGGATCTGCCCAGTTTACAACCAATCTTGCGGTAACCTGCACCAAAGCCATCGACTACATTTTTTGTGCATGCAATTTACTCCTATGCCAAAGCTCATCATCGTCCTCATCCCTTCATTTTCCATCATCAGAAACATCCAAATCATCATTACCATGCCCACCTTTGCTACTAGAAAAGAATATGCGCTAGTCAGCTGCCCAGCGTGCAGTACCCTGCAATCAATCTAGCAGAAATCATTCCATCAACAAGTTACTCACCTGCACTTGGCTAAGAAAAGTTCTAACCATCATCTGCTGGGGCATCAGACATCACCCATCTTCCTAATTGTCAGTCTCAATCCAACGGATGTAAGAAGCAGTCACTCCTCCAGCCCAGATCTTGGAAAAGGTGGAGTACAATTTGTAGTCCACCTTTTCAACCTAACTGCCCTTTCTCAAGGACACTGAGGACAAGCTGTGAAAGATCCTCCTCTGAGAGTGATGCAGTAGCAATGCCTTTCTTCACTCCTCCATCCCACCATCACCTGCACTCACTTCCAGCACTCTGACATGCCTCTCTGTTGTGAGGCATGTGAAATTCTAGCAAAAGATGGAAGCAATGTCATTGGTTGGGAGAACCAGTACAACGTGGTGCAGCTGCTTACCGGACATAACAAACATCTTTGCTCACCAGAACATTCCATTCAAGACTAAAAAAACACATTCCACCGCATTTATGGTCTTGTATGGGGATGCCTCCATCCTTCTTACAAGCATCACCAACAGAAGAAACACTCCATTCTTGAGCTGTGGCATCGAACCTCGCAACAAGCCTGGATAAAACAATGGATCAGCACCACGTGCTGCATCAACAATAGCTTTCGAGATCTCACTGGAAAGATGCAATTCTTGTGGCATAGATCCTGAACTTACACCGCAGAGGACTGGAAACTTCAATTCTATAAGACTATCTACCCTGAAATTCTGCATGACTACGGCATCACTGCTGCACTATTTGGCAAAATTACCTACCTAGGGCCCACTATCTCTGAAGAAACCCTAGCTCGTGACAAGGTTCAGATCAACCAATAATTTAGGACACGTCACAAGAAAGTCCCTGAATTTAAACTTCATCAGTTGGTTGATAAATTCCCTATTGACCTCAGAGAAATGACACTCTGCTCATGCACTTTGGAGTTGAAAGCTCTCCCATATGGGAGGATGCATACTACCACTAAAACAAGAGGTTCCTTATTCTGCCCTGTCAGATTCACAGGGGGTGTTGGAAAAAGAATCTGACAAGACATCTAAAAAATTCTCTGAGTCCTCAACAACGGTTTAGTTCCTAGACCGAACCAATTTGAAAAACGACTCTCTGGTACCCTGACCGTTGGGAATGAATTGTCAAGATATCCACTAATAATTTGACATGTGTCACTTGTGTCTGGATAGAGGAAAGAAGTCAATTTTTTTTTCCTGTTTTGGTTGTATACACCGAGGATGTTCATTCCCTGAAAGTTTAACCCAAAGCAGTTATCTCCATCCTGTTTGCCTATGGTTTCGTGGCCTTACCACCTTTTCTCCACTCTGTCTACTCCTCCCTCGCTACTCTTTGCCATCCAATCTTAAGCTCTCAGTCGCGTGCCTCTTCACGCTGTCACTCCCACTCCTCCGCTCAGCTCTGGTCATTACCTCAACCTCCACTTGTCACTTCAAGTTGCCCTCCTCACCTCCAACATTCCGTCACCCGGCTCACGTCTACTATTCTTTTCGTCAATCCATGTCTACTCTCACATATCCTTAGCCGCATTTCTGTCTAACTCCTTGCACTATCACACAGCTCTTCATTCTTGTCATTCTCCTATGCTCGTGTACTCCACATTACTTCTGCTTGCTTCTTTTGTCACTTGCTCCGCTACCTCACTTCTCGGGACAGGGTGGACATTACCGTTACACTCTAGTCCCATGAAGTGCAAAACGCCATAGGAGCATAGGTCCAGAATCCCACATAGCACATAATTACGTACTGATTGCATGATCAATGTATTTTTACATGGGAAACGAGCTCATTGTCCTCATACACTAGCCCCAATCACTGGACCCCCCATAGGAGTGGGGTCCAGTATTTTATATGAGATACATTCACGAAGTGAGTGTCAGAAATAAACGACTGCAACAAGGTGATAATCCACCTCCTGGATAAACCAAATCCAGATCTCGCAAAAAGGTTCATCTCCTCCGTGACACCAGAGCGCTTTTTGTGCACAACCATTGCACCAAATCCAAGCCATCCCCAACAACTGCAACCACGTTGCGGACGCATCCAGCTAGTGCAAAAGCCGCTGTCTACTTGTTTTTTCCTATTCTGACATACATATACCAAGGGTTTATTTCTTCAAGATTAACCCAGAACAATCTTTTCATTTAGTTTGCCTTTGGTTCCGCGGCGTATCACTTACAACAGCCATGTGCACCCCCCCCCCCCCAAGGGTGCTGAGTGCACACCAGAATTAGCTGATACAAATCGTGCAAAGGTTACTGGAAAAATAGATATGGTCATATTAAAATTTAACAATATTCCCTTCCCATTACAGGAAGTGAATTTTGAAAAACCTTTATGTCACAAAATTTAGCACATATTTTCTCAATTTCTGTCAGATTGAGGTATGTTATGGTCGATTCAAGTGGATTTTCAAAAATGATATCCAAAGTAAATGCAGGAACTCTTTCTTTCTAATGCTTCTGTTATTCACAGCATATTCTAAACAATAATCATGAAGTTACATTTCCTTAATCCCCAAAAATGTTCCTCTCATGAAAATCTATTCACTTTGATGAAAGAGTTTGGAAGAGATGCATGATGAACGTCAACTAGGAAAAGTGTCTGGCCAGTGAATTCTTCCTGTTCTTTGGACTATGAGCTGGCTTTTCAGTGTGAATCATGCATTCGTTTGAAGCCTGCCAGGGATAAGACTCGCCATGCATCAATTAGTACAATGACCTGTGACTGCTACTGGAAGCAGCCACGATTTGACAAAGATGGAATGCCACAGCCAAATATTCACAACTTACCCTTCAATCCCCCGAATGACACTTCAGAAAAATATCCAAAGCGCCTGATTCAGAGAAATAGCCCATGACCATTGCAATGCACTTTAAGAAGAGCAATGCACTTAAAAAATATCCTCAAATGAAGGAAGGAATGTATATGGGACAAGAAACAGAAGGTATTCACTCTTGGAAAAGATAATACAAGTCACATTTCTGCTTCCAGAATAAGGAAACAGAAGCACATCGAACATCACTCAACACTGAAAATCTCCCACCGACCTCAAATTCCAGAATATACTTGATGATACTTTCCAAATCAGAGTTACACCCTACTCACTAAACAGACAGTATGGTGCATCTTTGTTGTCATATGCAATGGCAAGCATGAAGATTCAGACCATCAATAGCATGCCCATTCACCTTATCTAGCATGTCCGATTACATGATGACGATGGAGTCCCTACCTTCTCTAAATTTCTCTATCGCCCAGATTCTAGGTCACCAAGCCTCCATAGTTCACGTGATGATCTTGCCAGGGTCAGGGTTGCATCCTGTCCCAGATGGATACTTCATGAGCCACGCAGTCTGGTGTACCGTCACGTACTTGGTCTTGTACACGTCTCTTGTGATGATGGGCGTTGAGCTGCATACTGTGTCCACTCCATCCACCAGGAGTTGCCTCAGCTGCTTTGTCTTGCCAATCTTCACCTCTCTTATGAAGATTGGAACGGGGCCCACAGTCTTTACCTGCAATTCAGAGGGAGAAATTGTGCGTGGGAAGGAGGGGGGAGTGGGGGGAGGGGGGGGGATGCTGGCACTTACAGGTTGTCCTGGACAGGTAGGGGCGTGTGCAGGTGGGCCTCATACTCTTTCTGAACAAGCCAATCCGTGTGGATGAACGGAAGGAAGTGCTCACTTTCACCTTGCACCTCTGTAATCTGAAGTGTGTTTCCTCAGGAAAATTCTAGATAATGCGCTGAAATTGATACGAAAAAACTGACATCCTTATTTTTCATCTCTTCAACTACTGCTGACTAAAACAAATTTCTCCAGCTCACTCACAAATCTTCCTAGCGGAAAGGGAAGAAGACTAAGTAGCAAAAGCAGAGGAAAAACAGAAGCAGGCAGACAAACAGGAAAGATGCAGAAGCTTAAACAGAAGGAGATGCAGAGCTTTTAATAGAAATAGAAGTAAAAGCAGAAGACAAAGCAAGAGAACAAGCAGAAGCAATAGGTGCAGTGACATGCATGTAGTGAGTGCTTTCATTCTTGGCAAAGGCGAGCCCATATGGGAAGGGATGGAGGAAATGAAGAATTGCTTGCTTTTGAATTCAGTCACATAATCATACAGTTGAAAAAAGACAAATACATGCAAAATTCCACACTTACAAACTTCCCAGGAGTTAGTGTCGCAGCAGCAATGACATGCATGTAGAGGGTGTTGTCAAGGTTGGCACAGCCCTCGCCATGTGGGTAGTACGAGAGAGGACCGATGTCATTGTCACTGGCTGCAATGATGGTTGCGCCCTTCTTCTTGTTCAATGAGTCACGTATCCGGTTCTCCACTTCTGCAACATAACAAAGCATACTATGGCTCTTTTTTTCTGGGTCTGAGATTCGGAGATACTTCATGAGATATGATTGTCCCAAGTTCCACGCGTGTGCTCCACGGAGAAGCTCTGTATCGAACACCAGACCTTGTATGGGAACTGGATTCACAGCGCGCTGATTTCCAAGTCTGCGCTTGTATATCATCCGCAGGGTACCCTCGTGTCTGTTTTACAGGCATTCGTCGCACCTGTGGCCTCCATGAAGAGGATATTATATTTTCGGTTCCCTGTCGTCTGTCATCTGCCTTTCTTTATCGTACCTGCTGCCTCCAGTCCGTTGAGAAAGTTGCTAAATCCGTTCTTCACAAAAAAGGCCCGCAAGTCGTTGTACTCCTTCACGGGGTCGAGCTTGCTGCTGGAGGCCGCATGGGCGCAATTCGTGAAAACCGATAGAATGAGGACCACGATGGGGCAGAGGAAGGTGAAGTTAAACTTGAGCCTGAGGGCCATAGTGAGCTTGCTCAAAAACCTGCCCTTTGAGATTGCGAACTCTTCAGGTACTCTCTAGGCGATGTCTCCCGCTGCTGCTGCCGATGCTGCAGCTTCTCTGCTGGCGCCACTTCTGCTGCCAACTGCGGCTTCTGCTGCTGCTGATGTTGCTACTGCTGCTGCCTCTGCCTCTGCTGCTTCTTCTGCTGCTGATGCCTCTGCTGCGGATGCTTCTGCTGCTTGTGATGCTGCTGGTGCTGCTGCTGCTTCTGCTGCTGCTGCTGCTGCCGATGCTGTTGCTGCTCCTGCTTCTACAGCTTCTGCTCCCGTTGCTGCTGCTTCTGCCGTTACTTGTTGAGAGAAGAGTGGGAGGAGATGGGACTGGTATACATGAGAAGGGCTCGCCGAAGGCAAGGCTGGGAGGTGCAGTGCTGTTCAATGCAACGCAGTCAAACTACGTGTTTTGGATGGGTGTGGAAAAAAGTGAGTGGGTGAATGACTATCGGATAGTAGTTCGAGGCGCGGCAATATGTGAAACCAGATTGCACAACCCGCAAGACGAGCGCGAGGAGGGTGGGGTCCAGTCTGGATCCCCGTTCCTCTTATGCATTACTTCTACTCCACCTCTTCTTCCTCCTGCTCCCCTTTTTTTCTCGTAGAGAACGAGAAGCCTAACATTAGATTACTAGTTCTTGCCGGCAGTGTGAATCAAGAGCATATTATTGTGAAGCGAAGTATATTTTCTTCTCTTGTGGTGAGATTGTCCGCCCAATTTCGCTGACGTCGTCACGTGCGGTGCGGACCGACGCTGGTCTCAATGGCAGCGGGCCGCGATCGAACCACTTCACTGTTCACCGCGGCCCGCCATGATAGTTTACGGTGAATTCCCATGAGCTGGATAACGGAAACGGGGAAATGCTGCGCCGCCTTACTTGACCCGGAGCGCTCAGGATCTCGGTCACTCTCCTCGCGTTCATCGTCAGGTGCCTGACCTTCCAAATTCGTCAATGAAACGGTTACACGTTGAACTATTCTGTAGCATACTTGCGACTCGATGTATTTTCGCCTGATGCCGTTTGAGTGAAAAATAAGCGTTTCCCGCCTTCTTACCTACGAAAATTTGGGCTTCGTTCGCACAAATATACCGCGCGCGAAACCTCATTTTCGCCATCCGGTTCAAATAAATAAGATAAGAATGGGCATGCGTGAGAGGATTTTACGATTGACTAAAGAAAATTCTAGAGCGCATGGGTTTGCAAAACACTTGACGAATCGAACCACGGTCCATCAACATATATTATATCGACAAAGCACAACTTCTACGGACAAGATTCTCCATTGTAGTAATATCTTTGAACATGTCAAAGGCGGGAACTGTTTTTTGACATTTTCGGTACCCTGTTACCGTCTTACAGAAACATTGATAGACAAGTGGCGTCGCGGATAGAATCTTAGCGAATCTCTCCCACTTGCATAATTCCAACTGCGGTCAGCCCGTATGATCAGAACGTGAGTCCGTACTGGTGATTCAAGAAATGAATACAGAACTAAACGTGATCAAGAACTAATCTGACCGCCGCAGCATCGCACGACTAAAACCGTGTTGGCTAAGGCATCGCACAAAACAGCCCTAATGGAAACAGGGAAATAGCATGGTAATTCATGGGAATTCGGCGTAAACTATCATGTTACAATTGTATCCACCATTGGTCACAAAAATGAATAAACAAAGAAGGTGGCATGAACATCGAAATGGCACCATACTCCGGACGTCTAGAGGGAGGGGCACAATTTCTAGCACAACACAAATCAAAGACTACTTTGAGCCACACCTTGAATAGATTTGAACGTTGCTGTGCATACTCACGCCATGGCCTCTTACCCAAGGTCCGTTCTTGACTGTCCCAGGGCAGCTCATTACTTGCATCTCCTTGCGATTGTGGCTGAACTTAATGAAATAGGCCCTGCCAAAACTGGACCTCCCGTCCCTCCACGTGTGCATGGACGACAATTCCTTTGCATCACGCAAGAACGGTGAGGCCTTTGACATGAAGCTGATCCAAGTAACGGCTTCGAGAGAGCCAACCATCTACATCCTCTTGGCTCACCCTCCCGCAGGGCTCTCCTTGCAAGGACGCATCTACCCATTGTGTTGCATCATGTCAATTTCAACTCACCTCACTTGCGAGAGGATGCACGTGTGCCTCTTGTTACATCTTCGCTAGTTTTCACAGCTTGGGCTGCCCCACAGGCCTCAAGCATAGGTAGTTAGTCCCCATCGCCACAAATTTATGCACCTTCAAACATGTGTACAGTACATTATCCTAAACAAAGGACGTAACATAGTACATTTCTTCTTGACTTGATGCATTTATGTAGAAGATAGTTGAAGTCCAAAAATCCACAAAGAAAGGAATGCACATGAGAGAGGACAGCTTATAGATATTTCCTTGGATTTTGAGAAGTTTCTCAAAGGATTATTTTTACCTCTAATTTATAACAATCCATTAGTCACTCGATGAAAATAGATTTTAAGTCTATCAAGGATTGAAATGGAAAAAGGTTGAATTTTTTACCTGTTGTATGTCTTAGCGCAAATTGGCACAATCATAGCCCATATCAGGATTTTCTTCCTACCTTGACTTCTGACAAGGACGTAGTTTGTTTGAGAGGCGTCCGACCATCAGATGATGGAGGGTTTCATTTCAAATTCTTGTTTCCTCTCACGCTAAGATGGTGCACATCACATTCGTATTCACTACTCCAATTGAGGGTTCCTTTACTTTGCAAAATTGTGACCTAGACCATTTAACCTGAGAATCTAGCAGCGATCGACATATGGATATGGACAGCTGAGAAAACATTTGTCATTGGATCAAAATATAGTAAGTTTCACTACAATCAATCACTTAGTTTTATATTGATGGTAGAGGGATTACCCGTCTTTCCGCATACGTTGTAAACATTGTTGTGACGTTCCTGAGAGACAACTAAGAATGTTAGATAGAACACATTACTTTTCTGTGCGGTCCACTCATAAACACTTGTCGGCATGTTGAATGAGCCAACCCAACAAGTGATTACAAAACACATGCAACATGACACGCAAAATAAAGTGTTGGTGATTTATTCACCGACTAGGTCTCGGTTTTTCCTTTACTAGACACATAGTAGAGTTGTCTTGTCAACATAAGACTCAGGTTCCATTTCAAGACAATGTTTTCTTGACCACACTTTCACATTTTTCATGTCATTTTTTCCCTTCATTAGTGATCGATATGTTTTTTTCTCACTTTCCAAATGCGGATGAAGTGTCCTGTTGTGCAATCGGATGTCAAAACCACATACAAAAGCAAGACATGCTATAAAACAGAAAGCGATTATCTCTGTAGAAGAAGATGAAGTTGTAGATTGTGTGTCGGCTCATGAGAAATCATGAATGCAATGTGTTTTCTGCACATTAAAATTATTTTTTGCCTATAGTAGGATAACTGTATCAAATGGCTCTCAGTTCAATTTCCATCTGATCAACTTTATGGGAACCTTTACTGTTCGTGATCTAGCTTGAGAGAAAACATAAAGGACCTCAGCCTTGCATTTGGTTTTCCGGCATGCAATGCACCTTTCTTTCTTTTTTGCAAGCAAGTGTTCCCCAATATTTTAGCAGACGTATCTGTTGGAATCGCAAGATTATAGCAAACACGACGAGAACAATGCATCTTATAGTGTGCATTGTGGATGTGGGCATCATACATTAATATGTTCACACTATCACACAACCGCTTAGTACACTTCACGCTTTGGGGGGAGGGGGGATTGCACAATCATCCACATGCCAACAACCCCCTCCCTCCCGATAGTGTACAAGCCAACTAAAGCGGCGAATGTTGGGCAATGCATATGGCCAAAAACTCCAAATGTACACTTTTATTCATGGATGATTTAAAAAAGGGAACTAAGAGACTTTCATTTACAATAATGTTGTGGATAATGTGGGGGCTAACGGGCATCTGTTGGTTCAAGGAACGAACTCTAAAATTCAAAAGTAGGAATTGATAACAACATTAAAAAATATTTGTTGTTGGAAATTTAGGTCATTGGGAAGCATATTTTTGTCGGTAGCCCAAGCAATCTATATGGCAACCATGTTGAGCGTTACTGTCATAAATGGATACGGCAATCTCAATAAGATGATCGGAATTTGCCCAAGCCAACGGCTTGACAACGACTAATATATGTTGAAAACAGAATTAATGTTACTCAATATACTTTTGTGACCAAATACAAACTAGAAGTACTTCATGCAAGATTTAGACGTATCTTCTTGTAAAATTTAAACAAATGTTTTCATCAGTATAGGAAAGCGGACTCAAAGTGAACAATAATTGTGCTTGTTTGTTGTTTTCAAGAGGCTTTCTTCATGTCAGTTCACTACTAAACACTTGTGTTATCTCAAACATATGTTGCTAGCTACAAATGCACTGATAGGTGCCATGTGCACTTTGCCCCTCTCCCTTCCCCCACCCATCCCCACCCCTCGCCACGACCGCACACGAACCAGTGTCCAATTGACATTTTCTAATTTCCGGGGTGTATTGGCAAGAAATGACATTGGTGATGCAATTTCTATATGCGAGGTCACTAAGATTTGCATAACAAGGGGGAAAAGAGTGACAACTTTCAAATGAACCAGGTGTCTCATCTTCCATACAAATGTCATAAAAACTAAGGGACAAAGACTTGACCAGAATAATCAACATGGACTCGTGTGTAAAAACATAACACAATGGGCGTCTCACTAAGATTGAATTTAATGATAACACTATAGGAAAACAAAAACAAAAATCTAACCATTCTACATCTCATACCCTTCTCCTTTTTGTTCACAATATACAATATGTGCATCTGAGTGAACAACCTCATGTGACCTTCTAGGAAGCTTCTCTCAATAAACTCCATGTACTATAACGTCAAAGTGTATAAAATCTAGGTGATTAACTCAAACTCTACGTCGGCACACCATCTGTTGTGCCAGTGATGACTACGGAATGTCTTGGATAGTGTGACGACGCAACTATTGGTGGTGTGATGTTGCTACATCTGTCTTTGTACCAGTATCTGAGGAGAATGCATAAAGATATGGGTGGTAAGAAAAAGCATTCGCCATCTTCAGTATATCACCAAAGGAATAATAGGGTGTGAATGAGGCACTTTGTGACCGTCAATTTGGTTATCAAATGGACAAGCTCAGTGTGTCATGGCGTGCTACGTGCCTGCCAATTAAGAAGAGTGGTGGCTCATTTGATCACACAAGTATGCAACTCAACTTCCGAGGGTTGTTGTGGT
>SZWC01003166.1:171648-182130 GCA_023375785.1 Penium margaritaceum | reverse complement strand
GTGTATGTGTATGTGTATGTGTATGTGTATGTGTATATGTATATGTATATGTATATGTATATGTATATGTATATGTATGTGTATGTGTATGTGTATGTGTATATGTATATGTATATGTATATGTATATGTATATGTATATGTACATGTATGTGTATGTGTATGTGTATGTGTATGTGTATGTGTATGTGTATGTGTATGTGTATGGGTATGTGTATGTGTATGTGTATGTGTATGTGTATGTGTATGTGTATGTGTATGTGTATTTGTATGTGTATGTGTATGTGTATGTGTATGTGTATGTGTATGTGTATGTGTATGTGTTTGTGTATGTGTATATGTATATGTATATGTTTATGTATAAGTATATGTATATGTATATTCATATGTATATGTATATGTATATGTATATGTATATCAATATGTATATGTATACTCTGGGACAAAATCAGTTAGCTGCCATCCGATACCTTAAATTGAACTTGAACCCTGGCGATGTCATACTTCTGTACAAGATTGGAAGAAATCCTTGGCCAACTAAGCCAGAGCCACCATACATAAGGGTCTCCATCCCTCAACCAATCTTGTCAAACCACACAGACACCAAAGACCCCTTCTAGCACTACATGGCTCCATCCAAACGATGTGCTCCTACATCAAGTCCATATTTAACCTTTCAGAATTGAATCACTTGTTGAGTTTTGTTCAAGCACCTTTGATTGAATCAATTTACAAACAGCACACACATCTCATCTCCTTAACATAGAATGCATGTTCTTCCACAAGAGTTACAATTTCCTTCATGTCCGGTTATTTATAAAAACATGTTTCATATTCAAGGAGTTGATGACTCCACCAACAAAGGCGAATGAGATACATTGTTCCCATTTGGATCTCAAAACACTAGCCTTCATGTTTTAGGATCAATACTGAATATTGTCCATGGTTTTTCTTGTTCTCAAAATGCAAAACTGATGTCAAAAAGGAAAGCTTTCTGACTGCATGTATTTGCACATGTGAGTGTGTAAACACATAATGTGTGAAGAGAAATTGGATTCCCTTACTGAATATCTCAATTTTTAATTTTAAACATAATCTCTTAATCCACTACAGATTTTCCCATACAAAGCTTTGCATTGATATCATCATTCCTCAACTTTTACACAAGTCTTTCATTTATCGATCATAACCAAAAATGAGCTAAAACTTCCCAATCTTGTTCCAATTTCACATGTTTATGACAAGGCAAACTCTCCTCATGTTTTCCATTAGTTATTAGTATTTCGTCTTTTATCTTCCTCTATCAAAGGCTAAGTCTTCTTGTTCCTTTCCCTATCTCTAAACAATTCTTTAAAACATTGTTCATCCTTTAATTTTTTTACCTATTTGCAAAAATCTGAAGCTACTTTACTACTCTAACCATCCCTATTCCTTGTCTTCATTTAATCCAATTATATTCTTCTAATCCTTGAACATGAAATAAATTCATTCAAAGGGATTTCAGATCCCACTTTTCAATCTTGGCTATTGTTCACATGAGTTGTAAATGCCAATTTCATCAAATCCATAAACATACACAACGTTCTTTGGAGTGACATAAACAAACTTTGTGAGCCTGAAATTTGATCTCAAAAGTCGCTGTCAATCTCATGAGGGACTTCTTGAAATCAATAAATCAGAATGCACCGTCACGTCACGCAAACCGCCAAAAGCCCAAACGGCTTGATTGAGCGTCATTTTCCCACTCTCACCATTTGTAGATACATTGCCAAGTTTTAGTACTTACAAGAACGAAGTACATTTTCCGATTCTCAAAAATACCTAACTGGCTCCATTCTTGTGAAAAATTCCAGTTCCATTTTAAATTGTGAACCACTTTACTTCTGCCACTGTAACACTTGGTTTGGGAGCGGATCTGCCTTGGCAGAACATAAGAACTTATCTCCACAAAAACTCAAGACCCGCACGTGTCTTCAACCACATCTCCAGCAACAAGAACTTTGCACACCTTGCAACAAAGTTGGTGCACGGAGCGAGCGCACCCGGTGACAGCAGCGGTAACTAGCAAAAACATTGGCAATGGCTGAAGGCACCCCGTGAAGGACATTCAGCCTTATCGAGGGGGGATGAGCGGGTGACGGCTTGCATTTTGACCGACACGACTGATTTGGAGTCAAGCATGCCCGACATGTTGATGCTGCCTGCACCACCAACCAATAAAACTCCATCAATAACACAAGATAAGATCGCGGGGCTGACTTGTTAGTTGGCACTGATGGAAGCCTTTCAACAAACCCTGTTCAAACAATTACAATATTACGCCACCAAAAAGCGTGAACTGAAATCAGGAGAAGCGGTTCTCGCCAGTCGACTCCACAGTGGCAGCACCTTGATTTTTCCATGCCTTCCTGGGCCGTTCGATCCGACAAATTCCAAGGGACCAATTGAAATAATCTTCCTCACGAGTTTGGAGGTATACTTCTCTGTTTCTGGGGATTACTCCAATGTACAGAAGATGAACCTCGCCGCCTCTTTTCCACCGGGAACATCATTAAGTTGGTGAGCTGATCTTGTGGTAATCCAAGTGCAACTGGCAACCAAAAGCATTGATCCAACACGTACCTCATCATGGGCATCAGGCGTACTATCTCTCGTGCTAGTTCACAGGATCTGGAACTTATCAATAACTCTCACATCCAATCGTTGTGAGTTCACCCAGGCACTCAACGCTTGCTTCAGCAAGCTGAAGGAGAAAACAAAGGTTCACTGCCCAATGTAACAACTTAAGCAGCTTTCAAGTATGGCATGAGTACACGTAGAGTTTTTGGGAAATCATCATTGGCAAAAGCCTCGCAAAGGATGAACTTTGTTTTCACTACAACAATGGCCTTAAGCAAGATATTTGCAAAGCACTTGCTATTTACGACATCACCAACGACTTGCCACAGATCATTGCAGGTGTGAACGCATTGACTTTGCCGAATGCAACTCAATTTTAAATGAATCCTGCAGCCAGAACCCAACGTATCAAGTGCAGCAAAGTAATAGGCATTTGATAAGAATTAAAAAAACTGGACTATGATGGAAGGCGACCCCGTTGAGAAAAAAGGAAATCAACAGAATTGCTACAACAGTAAAAGTATGAGTAACATTGCAAGGAACTACCCCAAATACAACCAAAGGGGTGGAAGCAAGAGAAAAAGCAAAAAAGAGGAGAGGAGACGGGACATGGCTGAGGGGAGGAGTAGATGGAAAAGATCCTGTTGTTGCTAACAATCCTTCACTAAAAAATTGCTCTCCTGAATGGCTGCAATCGCCTAGTAGGGGGATTCTAGAGATCTAGAAATTTGACTAGGGGTACGAGGACGACTAGCCTGCAATAATACTAAAAGTGCAACGATGGGGTTACAAAAGTCGAAAAAAAACTCTAACAAAGTCACTTGATGTAGGTCCATCTCACAGTTTTTTTTTATCCGATCAACTGGTGAAAAATATGGGTTTGAAGCACAAACTTGGGACCATTGAAGGAAAAACCAACGTTCAAGGATCTCACATCCGCCGACTAAAACAACCATTATGAGTGGAGATCGGGGATCTCCAACACGTAACTATCTTGAGATCCTGTCGAATGATTTTTTACTAGATGATTCTCAGGCAAGACTTTGTGTATTAGAAGAATTCGTAGATCTATTGGAGTAGGGACGATGTGTACGTCAAATGAGATCAGCACCAGATCTTCTTGTCGCTTGTGCTTGGCCAATATCTAGTGTACGTGCAACAAAAAACAATTGAGATGCCAAAAAAGACATGATTATAACATTGTTAGGCACAAAGACATAGCAAAAGATAGCTATGCAAATCTTGCTTGATGTGGCAAAACGATACCTAAGAAGATGGGCCTTAGCTTGGTTTGTGCTTACAGATTTGAACAACACAAACAACAAATCAATGCCCGCAGCTTTGACATCAGCCTTATCAGCCTTATCGCCATCAAAGACAGTGAATGTAGCAAAGTATATTGCTCCAATTTTGAAAGATTTCAAATGGATATTCCTGGACAAGTTACCAAGCCAGCTCCCTCCCAAATGCGACATCGACCACTGAATTCAGCTCCAACCTGGTAGTAGACCAACCGTGAAGAGGGCCTATTGGATGGGTGATCACGAGCTACCAGAGTAAAAAAAAAGGCTTGATGACATGATGGCTCAAAGGTTCATCCGATCGTCCGTCTCTCCATATGGCGCACCACTAATTTTTGCAAAAAACAAAACTGGAAAAATGCGTATTGGTGTGCATTACCGGGTGTTGAATGACATCACGATCAAGAACCGCTACACTCTGTATTAAGCAGGCACACTTTTTGCCCAATTGCGTGGAGTAACGATTTTGAGAAAAAGCGACACATGGTGCGGCTACCACCTGATTTGCATCGCTAATGAAGATGTTGTAAAAGCTATCTTTCCAACACATTATACGCACTTTGAGTTTACGTCTAAGCATTTGGGACTCACAAAAGCCCCCACAACATTCATGGCAACAATGAACAACATCAATACCAAGACAAGTTTGATGTGGTATACTTCAACAACATCCTCGTGTACAATTGGACTCCAAAGGATCATCGACAACATCTTTGAAAAGTACTCAATGTCCTTTGACAGGAGAAGTTCTACAAGAATCTCAAAGTGTGACCTCGTTCAATGCTCGATCGAGTTTCTCAATCACATCATCGACGAGGGATGAATACCCATGATTCCAAAAGAGATATCTGTGGTGGAGGAATGGCCAACTCCAACAAAATTACATGACATACAAGTTGTTTCTAGATGTTTAGCCTATTAACAGATGTCAGTGAAGGATTATGCATGATTTTTAGCACCTCTTTCCAACCTCACGCGCACAAAAATCAGATTCAAATTGTGCAGACAGTGAACGAGAAGCTTTTACGTTTCTACGTAAAGCTGTGATATTGTCGCCATCCCTTGGATTGGCGGATACAACAGCCAACTACATCATGGCAACAGTCCCCTGTGATCTACCAATCGCGACCGTCCTCGTACAAGAGAATTTCGGGGGAGAACAGCCCATCGCGTACATGTCACGAAAGCTTCACGTAGCGCAGCACAACTATGCCATCCGCGTGAAAGAAATTATCACAATTATTCATGCCTTCAAAACCTCTCGTTACTGTATTGAGTGCCGCATATCTATGGTTCTAATAGATCACCTCAACCTCATGTCATGAAAAAGGAGCCAAACCTCAGCCAAAGACAAACTCAATTGATGGAGTTCCTTGCATCCAAATTTGACTACAAGATTGAGTACGCCGAAACAGACAAACCCTGCAGACGTGCTAAGCCACCGGCCCAATCTCACAACGAGGAACGTGTTACATATTCAAGAAGACTTGTACGTGGCAATGTTATAAAACACGTGGCTACAAGGACCACAGAGCCTACGACGCCACAAAGGTCCACTCTGTAGGATCCTATTGCCGCAAAAAGCAGAAAAAACAGGGTTTCCTCCCCAAAGTCTAGAAGGTACGACGCATGCTTCCCAAAGAATGCCACAAAACCAACCAAGGAGGCCATTTTTTAGCCCAGAAAACTATAAAAAGGTTGAAAAGCACTACCTGTGGGACAAAATGGGGGTTGACATTCCAAACTTTAAAAAATGATGCGACCTTTGCTTACAACACAAAAGTCAACGCATCAAACCCCTCCGACTACTACAACCACAATCGGTACCACAAAAACCGTGGATGGTCATTTCCATGGATTTCTTGAGTGGTTTGCTTGTCACACCACAAGGGTTCAATGCTATACATGTTGTCATCAACAAGTTATCAAAGATGTGCACTTCATTCCCACAAGTATGACTGAAACCACAAAAGGAGCAACACGTGTGTACCTTGAAAAAATCTTCTTACTACATGAAAATCGGCAATCAATCATGAGCTATCAAGAAGCCCAGTTCACAAGCCAGTTTTTGCGAGAATTGATGTAGTATTATGGGAGTTGACCTCAATTTTTGATGGCATTTGATGCACAAACTGATGAAAAAATCAAGCAAACCAACCAAATGCTCAAGCAACTCCTTTGAGCCCTATGTGAACCGTACATAACAGACTAGGCAGTCAAGCTGCCGGTCGCCGAGTTCAAATACAATTTGGCAACATCTCTCACATAATGGAAAACACCATTCAAGGTGGTTTGCGACATAAAACACACAACCACAATCGATCTTCAAACCGAAAGAAACATCTGCCCCATTAACACTCATATGCAAGATATCTCCATAATCTGGGAGGAAACTTGTCAAACCCTTGCAAACATGCAAGCAACTATGAAGCACGAAGACAATAAACATTGCTGGAATGAGGACTACAAGATGGGTAACAACCATCTGCTGAAACTCCACAACACTCAAACGCCGTGAAACAAGCAATTCAAAGCTCAAACCTTGGTGGTTAGGGCCTCTCAACATCTTCGAGATGCGCACTCCAATCTTCAAAAAACTAAGACTACTTGATAGCATTTAGATCCACCCAGTCTTCCATATCAGTAAATTTTGACATTACATCGCTTTGGCAAAAACGTTTCCAAGATGTGTGGTACCTGCTTCTCCACCCATGAAAGCAGACAGCGATCATGAGTACAAAGTGGAGAAAATCCTTGATCATTGACAGCTAGGAGGCAAAGATCAACATTTTGAAAGTAGAAGAACTATGAGTTGGCACATAATAGCTGGGTGTTGTACAGCCAACTCTCAAAACATCAGTTTTCTCATCGACAGCCACTACGGCCACGCATTGGTAACCCGCCGGGACAACGCGGCTAGAGGGGGAGGAAATGTGATGCCGATGGCATATACAAGGCTTAAACCCAGAAGCGACCTAACTTCAGTTCTCCCAACTCCGACCTACATCAAGACTTAGTCGTTACCACTTTTTATGTACTCAAAGGGAATTCCTTCGAATTCCTTGAAATCCTCGCTCAATAAGATCAGTTTCTTGTCACTTCCCAAAACTCATCCGAATGTCTTCTCGACAGTCCTTGACGATTGGAGACTACAGAGGAAGTTCTTTCCAGCAACTTTGATAAACCTCAAAAACCTAAAACTTGGTCTCAAAGCCCCTTGTCAAACCAGCAATGGACTTCTCAAAATCATCAGATCGGAACACGTCATATCACGCAAACCGTCAAAAACCCAATCAGCTCTACCGACCTCATTTTTTTTATCTACCCATTTGCACATACATTGCAGAGTTTTGGCACTTACAAAAACAACGTATGATATCCTTTTCTCAAAAAAACCCGAGTGACCCCAATCTTGTGAAAGAGTATAGTTTCGTTTTCAACTGTGATACAATTCACTTCTGCCACCGTGACAATTATGAGATAGAAGATGCACAAAGAAGTAGAAGAGGAAAGTATCTTGAAAAATAACCAGTTTGCCATTTTTTTCTAAAAAGAAAGTGAGGCAATTTTCAACTCATATTAAAACTTCACATCTCACAAAAAGCACGTTTTTGCAATGTGTCTACATATATGTTGGCTTGCATCTACCATGATTTTTTTTCACACTTTTCACAACTACCCACATAACTTCATACCCCTTTACACGTTTTTCATGGATTTTTTAAGTTACCAATCAAGATGGAATTTTGAACAAATTCAATTATAAGTTTCTGAACGTACTACAAAAGCTTCTTTCCCACCCTTGTAAACTTGTGTGTATTTGAAAGCCTGGATGGTTGAAATGCATAGTATCAAGGAATAGTACTGATCTTGAAAGGAATCAAATCATTTCCCTTAACGTTGTGCATGTAATTCCATGACCTCAATACGATAATCAATTCTTGGTAAAGCCAGAGAAACAATCCTTTGAAAACGTCAAAATTATTCTCCGTAGAAATTTTCATCATTTATGCTAAGGAATGCTTGTGCAGAAGAAGCTTACATGTTCTGCATGAATGACCTCAAAATGCAAAAAAAAATCTTATTCTAATGAATATTCTTCTTAAAATTTTATTTTTTAAGAATATGGTCCCCTTATGTGAGAAAAACCTGAGTGAAGTTAAAT
This sequence comes from Penium margaritaceum, assembly GCA_023375785.1. NCBI lineage: Eukaryota > Viridiplantae > Streptophyta > Zygnematophyceae > Desmidiales > Peniaceae > Penium > Penium margaritaceum. Next base: position 174,047 of record SZWC01003166.1, on the reverse strand, counting down.
ACATGGAAATCTAAGGACAATGTTGACAATCCTTCAACAACAGCATTTGAATAAGTGTAATGAAGGACCATAACTACACTATTTATACCTTGTTTTGACGACTTTGAAATGATAGAGGGATCAAGAACATCTAATTCTCTATTGCCAATTATTAGTTAATGACATCAAGAAGAAAACGTATACAAATGATTTTGTACTTCTCTTTAACTTTACTAAATTCTAGAGTGATAAGTGCCAAAGTACTAGGTTAATATGACAAACAAGCAAATCCGAGTAATCATGTTGTGACCTTGCTCAGAAAGACCCTTTTCCCCAAGTTCAAATCCGTTAAATCAAATGGCTATGACCCTTTGGAACGGATTTCAACATGCGTCACCCAAATCAAGATGCCACCCATCTTTTTTTCTCCATTCCATGGTTTTACAACATGAAACAATTACGTCATTTTCAGTAATACACTTCCCAAAATGTTGTTAGAGGGAAAGCAATCAATCCCCATTCGGACTTGTTGTTGTTGTTGTTGTTGTTGTTGCTCTCTCTCTCTCTCTCTCTCTCTCTCTCTCTCTCTTTCTCTCTCTCTCTCTCTCTCTCTCTCTCTCCCNCTCTCCCCCCCCCCCCATCTATATCTTTCTGTCGTTCTCTCCCTCCTCCCCCTCCCTTTCTCTCCCTCTTTCAATCTTTCTTGCCTTTTTCCCCATCCACCCATCCATCTTTTCATTCATTAGGTTGTCCGCCTTTTATCTCATCCATCCCTCTACATGTACGTCTATCCATCTGCCCTTTGTTTTTGCACTCAATAATCCATCTATCCATGTTCCCTTTTACTTCTATATGATTTTAGGCATTCATCAATTGATTCATCTCTACATCTTTGTCCCCACATCCCTCCCTCTTTTTCAATCTCGTGCTCCTCCCTCCCTTCTCTTGATCTAATACTCTCTTTAAACCAAGTGTCCACCCTTTCTCTCGATCCTCATCCCCCTTCCTCTCTCCCACCCCAGATTCAACCTCCCTCCATTCCTCCTTCCAACTCTATTAGTCTCTCTCTCTCTCTCTCTCTCTCTCTCTCTCTCTCTCTCTCTCTCTCTCTCTCTCTCTCTCTCTCTCTCTCTCTCTCTCTCTCTCTCTCTCTCTCTCTCTCTCTCTCTCTACACCTTCGTCATACCTCTTTCCTTTCCCTATGCCCTCCCACCCTGCCCCTCTTGATATCTCCATCCCTCCCACCTTACCTCCTTCCCCCTAACCTTGCTTTTATTCCTCCACCCTTCCCTCATTTTTATAGCCATCCATACCTTCCGTAGATTGTTCATCAAACCCTCCCTTCAAACCACCTATCCTCCTCACCCTTCCTTCCTCCCTGGATCCCTCCCACTCTCTATCCATCCATTTTCCATTGATTCTATCTCTCCCTATTTCTCAGCCCATGAGTCCCTCCCTGTCTTGCTCTGGTAAACCATTCTATTGGCCATCATTCTCTTTTCCGCTCTTTTCTGTTTACCTATCATTCTTTCCTTCCCTCCATCCATCCTCTCATTCGTACATCCTCCCTGCATACCTTCCTTTCTCCCTTCTTTCTTCCTAATCATGAATTCTCCCTCCAACATTCATTCCTCCCTTGTTCTTTGCCCCTTCTCACCCTTCCTCCCTCCGTTGTCTCCTTATTCCCTAACACTATGTTTACCAACGTCTTAGATCCTTTCTTTCCCTCTCCCTTGCACCCCCCAACTTCCCCTCCCCTTTCACTTCCCCGCCCCTCCCTTCCTCTCTACCTCTCCCCTATCCCTTTATCTCTCACACATGCTCTCCCTTTCTCTAGTTCCAACTCTTCCTGATCTACTCATCTACCCTCCCATGCCTCTCCCTCCTCCCTCCCTCCCTGATTTCATCTCCATAACTTCTATCTCTCCCTCATTTCCTTTTTTGCCTTATTTCTATTCCTTTATCCCTTCCTCCCTCGCCTTCCCTCCTTTCCGGCATAGGTGCACTCCCCTTCCCTCTCCCCCACCTTATGCATCCCATGGCCCTTACTGTCTCTTGATCTCTTGATCTCTTTCTCTATTTCTTCATCCTTACATCTCTATCTATCACTCTTTTCCTCTCTCTCCTCCCTTGAACACTCTTCCCTCCCCTCTTCTCCCTTGTCTCCCTTTTTTCCCTCCCACCTCTTCATTTGCATCCTCCCTCCCTTTTTTGCTTCGTCCATACCTCCCTCCCTGAACATTTCCTTCCTCCCACAACTTCCATCCCTATTTACACAAGCTTCCATCCATCTTCCTTTTTCTTGCCCTCCTCGTCCCCCTCTTGATCTCTCTCTCTCTCCCTCTCTCTCTCTCTCGCTCTCTCTCTCTCTCTCTCTCTCTCTCTCTTTCTCTCTCTCTCTCTCTCTCTCTCTCTCTCCC